>JAATLQ010029576.1:0-23964 GCA_013421005.1 Heliconius erato x Heliconius himera | reverse complement strand
CGAAGGGTCCCCGGCAAAAAGGTGTCAATTTTTGAAAGATTGCGCCATGTCATGAATATTATATGAACGAATCGAGTTAAGGCTATTTTGCGATAATGTTCGACGCTCGTTTGGATGCTGTCAGCCTATGTCATTTCACATGGATTGGCCCTTTGTTAAAAGTAACACGTACTGTGTCAACGGGGTTCGGAGATATCGTGTGGAAAATTTGCCTGAGAGCGAGGTCACTTGTATGTCAGGATAGTTTGTGAAAACATATAAAGAAATGTTATATTATTTTGTCATTATTACTTATTTTAATATTTGTTTAGTTAAAACAATATTGTCTAAAATAAGTCCATTTTAGTCCATTGTAGGTTTCCTAAAATCATATATATCGTTTGTATTGACACAATATAGGAAGTTAAAATATTTGTAAAAACAAAAACCCCGACTGCATAAAACTAAAAAGAAAACAAGCAAGCCCAATAATTTATTAGGATTAACAATCGGTACCTTATCTTGATAAATATTTTTTTATTTTTTACTTTTTCGTTAGGATTCATCCTGGTAATGATATTCATGATATATCTTTTTGAAATCCTCGTATTGAGCTCTTGAATTTGATACCAATATTGTGGTATTTGAAGCGATTTTTTTTTTCACTAAGTTCAATGGCGTTCCACAGCCGCCATGATTGTTTCTTTTTAACGTCACCTATCTAAGAACACTTGGACTGCTAATACGAATCTAACGATACCTTAATTATGTAAATCCGTTCAGCAGTTCTGGAGATATGGGGTAATAAAATACATACATACATATATACATACATACATACATACAAGACTGTTTTTTGCTATATACGTATATTTTTTTTAGATAGCTTATATTTTATTATTTTTAACTATTATTATTTATGTGTGTGTTAAAATCCCAACTGTTTGTTCATTATCAAAAAAGACTTAATATTATACTTTAAAATATTTTCTAAATCTTCGTTGGAAACATTCTGGGCCTGCAGTTTTTTTTTAATAATTATTCTCAATTCAAAGCTACTGCGCAATTTATATCA
Source organism: Heliconius erato x Heliconius himera (assembly GCA_013421005.1). NCBI lineage: Eukaryota > Metazoa > Arthropoda > Insecta > Lepidoptera > Nymphalidae > Heliconius > Heliconius erato x Heliconius himera. The sequence goes on along the minus strand of JAATLQ010029576.1, from coordinate 22,910 downwards.
GTGAGCGAATAATAAAAAAAAACTAACCGCCTTTTTTATTATCTAAATAGGCAACACCCTCTAAATGATAATATCTTTATATTTATAGACGTTTTCCTTAAAAAGTTATAACAAGTGCTATAAATAATAGATATTAAAGAAAATTCTTCGATAGAGAGCTTCTGAAAGGAAATCGTAAAATAAGTTTTTCTGCGTCGTCGCGGCCCCGGCGGCAGTCTGCATCAACAAACATTTCGCAAATATTTATAGGTATATTAAATATACATATTTTAAATAAACACGTGTGTTTTTTCTTAATTTTGTATATACTTTAATAATTCTAATATACGAATAATGAAAATTGTCATGTCGTGAGTAATTTTTAATATTACTGTTCATGCAAAGAATATGTATTTTTAAGTGTATTTTATATATATAGGTATATTCTAAATTATACAATATAACAAAAAAGTAAAAAGTGTATTTTTAGGTATTTCTTTTAGCTTCACGCTGTATCGCGTACATAATTATAACGAGTTCCCACTCTCAGGAAAATAAATCGAACCGACAACCTGTTATATACAAGCTTGTGCCCCAGCACCACGTCTGGGTTCATACAGGAGTGGTAGGTCGGTCTCTTTTATTAGATACTTTCATTTCATTTATTTTGGACAATACATGTCGACAGACTTATTGATATATGATATTTAGTACATAAAAAATAAAGAACCTTAAAATTTAAACACCTCTGTAAAATTTCGCTTTTTTATAATTTACATTCAAAAAACCAATCAAGAGCATATACATTTTTCTCTTATCTCCACGTAACAGTCTTAGCGCGAACCTTCAAACGAACCCAAGATTTGCATGTAATTATCATTTTTGATTCGCTCTTCTTTTGTGTAAATACTCCCTTCTAAAGAAACAGCGTAAATGACATAATGCGGCTAAAGATACGCTGAATTATTTATACGCTAATACGGTCCTTACATCAACTCTACCCGGAGTAGGTAGAGCAGAATGTTAAAACGCCTCAATGAATATTACTTTTGGGGATTTTTGTGCTTAAATAAATTATTACATTTGAGTAAGAACAGGTTTTAATGAATTTTGAACGGGAACCTAATACGATTTCCTATTTCGTTCTTTTGCTTGAAACATAAAAGGGAATTCGTTTAGGGTATGTCAGCACGTTGACATTTCATCTGAATAACAGATGATGTATTAGGTAGCTATCGAATAAATGATACGATGAAAGAGTCAAATCAATTTGAACATATGGGAAATTTTCATGAATTAAACTTTTCATACTGTTTTTCTTTTTTATTGAGGAATTCAGTGTCATATGTCTTTCATATATTCATGAACGTTCGTTGGCTACAATATAAAGATAAATTTAATAACTTATTTAGATTATTTATGTCAACTGTTTCTGCTGTACCTAAGGCTTAAGGTTACTAGGTCTAGTAGATATGTTTCAGCTTATGAAAGACAAATACAACATAAAGCAACATAATATAAATATTTTGTTAATATAGAATTAAGGAAGAAATGTGCATTTAAAATTTTCAATGAAATTGAATTCTACGAGAAGGAATACAAATTGGTGATTACCATATAAATAAATACTTCCCAACACTCTAAAAGTATCGTATATTAATATTTTGAAGATTAACAAACCAAAAGTAGGTTTGTTAAAAAAAATCAAATTTATTTTTGATATTTTTTAACAAATCTACTTTTTTATATTTAAATCAATTAAAGTCATTAGTCACTAGCAAAACAAAATGTCACCTATAAAAAAATGTAGGTAACAGCTTATCGTTCTACGTAAAGTCAAACCGAGTTTCGTCAACAACATTGTAAACGTTGTATATTGTATTTGACATGAAAATTTGTTCGCAACGATTATAAGTGAAGCCAACATAAAATTGGTTTTCATTTTCCGTAGACGCCTGCATGTGATTGTTCATTCAGCAATATTGATGTTTGACCTGAAAGTGAAATTGACTTTTTTTATTGACACTGTCGCTTGTGTTGAAATGTCATTCTGTATATATTTACTAATATATGTATGTATGTATGTATGAGTCGTAAGCGTTTTAGTATATAACACTCAAAAATAAAATTGGTGGAAAGTGGAGAGCTCAATACCGACTATAAAATATAAAATGATTTATTGCTTACCGTTTTATATTATGCTTAAAAATATTAATTTCAGGTTGTTAATAATGCCTTGTTAGTTTAACAATCGTTAATTGTTTAAAATGTTCACACTATATTTATTTTTTTCTACTTTTTTTGTTAAGAATGACTATTTAAATTTTTAGATAAAAAAATTCAGCTTTGAAATGTATTAGTTTTAAGGTGAAAAACAAAATGTGAATTGGATAAGTTTTCTGTCTAAGCCAACTAAGATAAGACAATATAATATTAACAAATAAAACATTATAAACATACGTAAGGTCAATCGTGACACAGGGCTGACTGTAAACGACAGGTTTACAGTCTAAATCAGCAATATTTTCATTTCTTCGCTTTGGTGTCGAGCCAAAGCGCGGCGTTGAGTTCCGCTACTTATCACACAATACCTCCAGATTTAAGCGGAAAGTGGAGAGCTGTTAGATGCGGAATACAGCGTGAAGCTGAAAAGATCATGTTTAAAAATAATGTTTTATATTTAAATTGTATGCTGTTGTAGTTTGCTTATCGTAAAGTCCACAAGAACTAAAAATTCAAACGATCTTGTATTCGTAAGGCGCGCGCTCTTCGTTAGGACAGGCTATACCTGCACTGCATATGTTACAGTATCCTTTCTAGTTTTTCACAAAACTACATTTGCTTTGTTTATTTGTTACCAGTTGACGTACCGGCTAAATCGAATTTTCTTTGATTCGCTGAGCAGAATCGTAAGTGAAGTAAAACAAAGGAGAATACCGTTACAGCAATGATTGTAAATAAAATCTTGCAAACATAAATTATTTATAGTTGTTTCGTTTTGTTTCCAATAGTGTGTATTCAGATTTATGTTTATAATATGTTTTTATTCACCATTTAAATTTAACCTGGTAGAAGCGGTGTTGCGTCTATGAGACCCACTATCTACGATATCGTATTTTGTGGCGACCTTACAAAAATAATGATTTATAGTAATATTTTTTAAAGATCTATTTTCTTACAAAGTAATTTTATTAAAACATTCTCAGACTCCATTGGACCTAAGAAAAAATCAATTCAAATGATCAAATGAAAAGATACTTAAAGGCTCAAACCAGAAATATTTTATTTTCATTACTACCTGAATAAGTTTATTACTCTTTGTGTCAAACAAACAGTGTTGGGTAACTTAGCATCGGGATTTATCGGGCCAGAGCCGGAAAGTGAATATTCCGAGTGAAAATCGAACCCACAACCTTCGCTGCTGCACGACGAAGGCGCAACTTTATAATATGCTACATTTTAATTTTATATTAAAATTTAAATATTATAACTAAATTTATAAATTTATGATAGCACAGAAGCGCTTTATTGGAGACACAGTCTTTTAAGGTTCCCAGGCCCCCTCGGCCTACCTTGCTTAAAAAAAATTATAATTAAAAAATATTTATATTTGTAAATATTGCCCATTTACAAACATAAAGCGTCCATGACGCACTAATCGCAATTACTTGTTAAAAACTTTATAAAGGGTCGCCGTTCAGTCATTACTTAGATTTAAGTCCTTTGTCTTACGCTTTAGTCCTAATAGGGATAAATGAGGACATATTCATGATATAAATTGTACCCAACCCTAATTTTCAGACGTTATAAAGTTCACAGCCTTTTATATGACATATAAATTATCGTTCCTAACAATACCTTTTAAAGCTTTCTGTATTTTTGCCATTAAGTTATTAGAACGTAACGTGTAATACTTTATTTTTGATAGTTTTATCGGATGGTTTTCAAGAGGCGCGGGTTCAAATCCAGCTACGTTCAATTATTTATACGTTTTCTAAAAGTATGTTTTTTGTAAGTTGTTTAAAGCTGCATATAATACAGACAGAGGGAACTTAATTCTAGGACTCTCCGTTCCCCACCCAAATTTCGAGACGTTGCATGTTGAACGACGGTACTCAATATTGTGCTTTATTTACAAGAACGAGGAAACGAATATTATTTAAATGTAATCATTCCTCCAAGTGGGAATCGTACCCACAATCCACGCGTAAAAGCTGTCCCACTGCACCATAATATTATTTTGCATTGTTGCTGCTTATACAAGCATGATTGAAGAGATTGAAATGAAACTAAAGGATATAGAATTTGTATTGTATTCCTAAAATTGTATTGCAGTTTGATAGATATGACTACCTATCGTTTAACTCCAAGTAACCAGTGTTTCTGAATTTTAAACAAATATATAAATATAAAAAAATATATAAATATCAAAAAACATCGTGAAGAAATTGCGATCTCTGAATATTATAACATTTTTTTTTACGTTTCTTCCAATTTGTCATTTACAGAAAAAACTGCATGGATATCATAAATTTATACAAAAGTTCAAGAAATTATAAATTTATGTAGAAAAGTAAACCAACGGCTAATTTAATAACGTCGTTAAAATCAAAATTATTACCCGAAACGCCTACAAATGGAGGGAGAAAACATTTACCCGACTATAATATTCATGCTCCAATTACAGAAATTTATAACACAAGGTGCTTATTAAAATAACTCGCGATCACTGTGATCACTGAATAAGGTTTAATTTTCTAGAGAAATTCTTTGAAAAATTCCTTCAACTTGACCGTGCGATATACATTTACATTAGAGTGGTTTGTACTTAAGTTAAGAAAAATAAGCATTTACATTACACCCTTTTAGTTTAGAAAAATAAATATCATATACATAAATGTAAAATGCCTTAACTTTTATGTTTCCAATTTTTCCAGAGCTTAGTGTTAAAACACTCCGCTACTCTCTTTCTGTCGATTTCAGGAGGCATTGCGTGTTAAGTGGCGCAATTCAATTTGCCGCGATAATAAAGTGAAGAAACCATAACTGGCCATTTAAATACCATGAGGCCAGTCGTGGCGCAGGGGCATAAAGTGTGACTGTAAAATCGACCTGTTGTGGGTTCGATCCCCACTCGAGGAAATTAAATATTATTTACATTTATATTTTCATTTCTTTGCTCTGGTTTCGAGACAAAGAGCGGCGTTGAGTTCCGCCACTCATCATGCCATCCCATGCCACCAATGCCTCCAGAACTTGGAGGAAAGTGGAGAACGGAGTGTCTTAGCACTAGGTTCCCTGCTGTGTGCGGGATATAGCGTGAAGCTGAAGAAGAAGAAATTTACATACAATGATACCAACTTATATAATATGTGTAAAAATTTAGATAAACATAAAAGTATTGCTCTTTTATGTCACGGTAGTGGTAGATTCAGTTAAAAATATGTAAAATATTTATTTCAAATTTTTTATTAATTAGAAAAAGAATCAAGGACGAATCTTAAGCCTACACTTGTGTCGCAAGCACCAGGCACTGCATAAAACTCCTCAAAGTGTACGGTGACCCAATAGAAATGCTGTCACTCCAAATATGAGAATCTACTACTTCTTTATATTAAATGAATCAAACAAAAAAATAACAAACAAATTTGAAAATATATAACGTTGATTAATTAGCTAATAACAATTTTAAGTTAAAGTTGAAAAAAATAATATTCAAAACTTTGACGTATTGGTTATGAAAATTTGCTGAACAGCCAATTGGAATAACACGAACATAATGTTATTATTGAATATTAATATCTGAAAACAACCCCAAGCGGTTCTTTTCATAGCAATTATGCTCCAATCGCTTCATCATTTTTCATCAGATATTGAATAAAATTCTCAATATTCCTAATATTTGATCTCGAATGCATTAGCGAATTCTATGAAAATAAATTTTTAATAACTCGTCTAGACCAAATTCAGAGTTTTGCTTTCGTTTACCTAAACATAGAAAGTTTTATTGGTTGTTTTGTAAGACCGCGCTTACTTCATCCCATTGGCTTCATAAAGCTACAAATAAAACTATATAATGAATGGACGTCAATATTTTTGCTTATTGTAAAATTGAACGCAAAGACGTTTCTTATTTCTTTTGAATCTGAACGTTTCATTTCTAGATGATATTTTACTTTTTGTTTTACTAGCCTTGAATGATATACATTTCAGAATTATTATTTTATATAAATGTATATAGGTAGTGTATTGCCTTAATGTAGATTAGTTAAACCAATCGATGGGATTAAATCGTTCTGTAATATGTAACCTAAAAATGGTCACAAAATCGACTTTTGTTTTTATCAACTTCTTGCTGTCTCCTGCACATAACAGGGTAGACAGAGGGAACTTAGTGTTAAGACACTCTGTTCCCCACTTGCCACAGAATTCCGGAGGCATTGCTTGTTAAGTGGCGGAATTCAACGCCATCCTTTGCCTCGACGCCAGAGCGAATAAATTGAAAGATATATTTTAAATAAATATTTAAAATCCTCGAGTGGGGATCGAACCCACAACCAGTCGGTTTATAGTCACAATTAGTGCCCCTGCGCCACGACTGGGCTCTCCGATAGATTAATAATGATAAAATGCGTTTTTTATATGAACCTTATTACTGCAGCTTGACGGTTTTGACACGTAGAAGGAACCTGGGACTAAGACACAACGTACTGTTTTACTTGACATTTTTTGCAAATCTAAAAATATTACTTATATGCATAAATTCCGATGTTAACTTTAGTAAACTATGTATAAAGCTAAATCTTGCTTTGCAAATATTTACCCGTCTACGAGAATAATGACTAACAAAAGCTCCACAATGCTTCGGTTCCCAAATGTTTAATTATCGTAGAAGTTCATTAATCTCCCTTTATATCCTTAAAATTATACAATTTGAATAGTTGCACAGAAATCTCAAAACTATTTGTGAGAGAATTACAAGAAGGTAGACATTTCATATAGTCAGTGCACCGTTTTTTGTACGTATTTCTCGTTTTATAAAATATATGTTGAGAAAAACCTCCTTTTGATGTTCTTTCGGTCCATTTGGGCTAATAGCAGTGGTAGATTGTGCTCTGTAATATAAAAATATATGTTAGAATAGATTCATCGGTAATATATACATATAGATCAGCATGTGCCCCTAAATATGCAGTAGTTGTACATTGGAAGACGACTAGGGTTTTCTACTTAACGCTGTCTCTAGCACACAGCAGGGTAGGTAGGCAGAGAGAACGCAGTGTTAGGACACTCCGTTTCACATTTTCTGCCGAACTCTGGAGACATTGCGTATTAAGTGGTGGAACTCAAGGCCGTTCTTTGCATCGAAAATTTAATTTCCTCGAGTGGAGATCGAACCCACAACCAGTCGCATTTACAGTCACAAAGTGTGCCCCTGCGCGGCGACAAGCGTATTTGTATATTTACTTTATTATATTATATTACATAATTATGAAGCTATAAACCAATCATTATTAAACAACTGAACTTTAATATGAGATAATATTAACACAGAATCTTATAAACTATACTAAAAGCTTATATCCGCAAAGTAGCTTTCACAATAGAAACTTCGCAAGTATGTATACTTCTAATCTAGTTGTCTTGTTGCCATCAATCTTCTAAAATGGCCGTGGAATTACAAAGTTATGTTCCCCTCCTAAGCCCAAGAGGTCACTTCCTCTTATAGTTAATTATAATAATTGGCGAAAGGGTCCAACCGCGTGCGCAATATTGAAAGGCCATTTTGTTTCCGTACCCTTATTTTATTATTACTTGGTTCAAATTTCAATTAATATATATTTAAATGGATTGATTGTTACGTTTTAACATTAATTTCTGTGTAAATTTTTATGACAAGAAAAAACAGATTTTTAAAATTATATTTAAATGCACAAATTTAAATAAAAACTATATTGTGGAAAGAAAATTAATAAATAAAAAAATAAATTATTGATTGAATATTATACCTATTTAAAATTTAAAATCCTTTATTTTTGGAGTCTGTGTCAACATATCTTTCTTAATTTTTTTTAAATTTTTTTTGGCTGTTAATTGAAGATTGCCAGCTTATAAATATATATTTATATTACAGATAAAAACGATTTTACACTTATAATTGTAGTGAATTTGATATAAAATGATTGAATACGCCCGCAAACTTAAGTTTGTCAGCTTTTATAAGTTATTTCTGTTTATTTACAATTCAGAAATTTTAAAGTTTTAATTTAAATTTATTTAGTTAGAAATACTACTTTGAGACAGAGTATTGAGTAAATTGATACTCAGTCTCATAACTTAAACAGAAATGCATATTCCTCAATAGTTCAATATGTTGATTTCTGCAAAAATCATTGAGAACCCTCCGTCCTTTTACCTCCGTATAAAAGTCGGATAAAAATTAAAATTATTGATATTAATTTTTAAAATATTCATCAGTACAGTGCTCCAAGTAAAACAAAAAAATAAAGCCGTTGTCGATAGTAGAATCTCCTCTCTCTCATCTTCTCCTTTTAAAAAAACAGTCGATTAGTAAAAATTAAGTCATGAAAGACAAATTGTATATTATTTATTCCACGTGATCATAGAAAAATGCTTAAACTTAACACCTAAAATGAATGAATTGTCTATGGATAACTTTTTACTGTGGAGCTTGCTTTATATTTTATATCACTTTTCTTTTGTTGCCGAATATCGATTTAATAAAATTGTAATAAATATAGTAAAGAAATAAATAATATTTTTTTTATTTTTCTTTTCTCCCACGTCACTTCTGCCTATTGCTTGTGGGCTACTTATTACTAACTCCATTTAAATACTTCCCGTCAAAACCACAATAGGGCAACAGCTATCAATATTTAATCATATATTTATTTAGTTTAAATAATAATCATAAAATCAAATAAATCGATAACATTATTAACTACCAGAGATAGCGCAAGACCCTTCATTTCACCGTAACTCGATTACCAATGCTAACTGACAAGTACGTAGTACTACAAAACGACCAATATAGAATGACCTTTCAAACGTCTGTCAAAATCGTTAAATTCTAAGTGTAAATAGGGAATAAACAAAGACCATTATATTTGGTGGGTTTATCGCTGCAAATAGCTATTATACTCTATTTGAGAATGTAGATTAGGTATTGGCTCTTATAGTAAGAGAGAATGTACATCTAAAGCAATTACTCTGAAATTGCTGAAATACGCATCGTTGATGAGAGTGCCCTTAGCGTGGGAGAAACAATATATGTATTAACGAAGTCTCTAATAGATGATTTTGTAATCTTAATTGTGTTTATATTTAGATATGTGTATATAATGTACGATTGCATTTTATATATTAAAATATAGGAAATTTTATAGGTTCTCGATCGTTGTATCCCGCATACATAGGATACGCATAGGAGGATAGGCAGAGGGAACTGCACTAGATAAGATACTTTGTTCTCCATTTTTTTTCGTATTCTGGAGTTATTGTGTGTTGATTGGCGGAACTCAACCCCGCACTTTGTCTAGACATCAGCGCTAAGAAATGAAAATATTAAATATTTAATTTTCTTTTAAGTATTATATATTTAATAACAACAATAAAAAATAGCTAATAAGTAGAGGCCAACAGGGGCACAGGAGCAAAAAAATGAGACTGTAAACGCGATGATCGTGTGCTCGATTCCCCTTCGGGGGGATGAACTTTTTCCTATTTTCATTTCTTCACTGTGGTGACGAGGCGAAGCGAAGCGTAGAGTTCCGCCACTTATTACGCAATGCCTTCATTCGTGAAGATTTTAAAAATTCGGCGGAAAGTGAGAAATATCTTAACTGTAGGTTTCCAATTTCGCTTTGCCTACCATGCTTGTGAGATATACAGCGTGAAAGTAAAAACGTATGCGTAGCTGGTACTTGTCACTCGGAAACTAAGTAGTGATTAAATGTTTAAGAACCAAAAAACCTGATTTTGGCAGCGTGTATATTCTTTATATAATACCGAATTTATTTTAGAATCATTCTTTTTATTATTTATTAGTTTTGACATTTTTATTTTAATGTTATAAGATATGCATTGCTTAAATATATTAGAATTAGAAAGATTTTAAACTTAATAATCAGCTTCACGCTGTATCCCGCACACAGCAGGGTAGGCAGAGGGAACCTAGTGTTAAGACTTTAAACTATAATAACAACAAAATAGAAAATATCTTGGAAATAATGAAACATTTTCCCTACACCAGCCTCTGTGAGAGTTTGACGTAAAATCTGTATGAAATTGGCAGTTTTTCCATTTTCCATTATATTATGTTGCTACGCCGGTGAACTTTTAATGTATGCTCGTTTCACTGAATGCCGGGTCGGAGGGCGGAGGGCAAAAACTTGCTCCGTCGAATCTTCAACAACTAATTTAACTACGTCTCCTAACTACCACTCGAATAAATTCTAAACTAATTCGCAAAACAAAATTTTATAAGATTTTATTTACAACAATTGTATTGCAACTCGTCCGTGTTTTAGGCAACTATGTTTTGAATAAATAGTAGGCATATATATGTGCTTGTTTTAAGTAAATGTTTTTTTTTTTATCTTCGAAGAGTCACCTCGTTGATCACCTAATTTACTTCTCTTTTTGCCGATTGGCAGAAGAATGAAAAGTTAAGACACTCCGTTGTCTTGTTTCCTGAGCGAGGAAATATTTCATTCTCTCGAGTGGGAATCGAACCCACAACCTATCGTGTTTACTCAGCACGTACAAGGCACAAGACCTGCACCACGATGGCCTCAATAACTTACTTAAAACTTTAATTTAGGATAATAGAAACTGACTACCTCTAGAAAGAAATACGATAAAACTAAACTAACATATTCAGTTTCAAGATTAAATTTATTCTCTGAATATGCAATAAAGCGTATATTTTCCTTACAAATAATATCTCTACCAGGTTAGCTCCTAATTAGTCGTCCGACTACGCGCAATGCATGTTAACGAGTAGCATTTGCATCCGTCTCGCCCTCTCGCACTAATGTTTAGAGGCCTGACACAATATATAAATTTAATTTTTTTTTATATTGTCTATGAAAAATCATATTAAATTTCTTTTTTCATAATTATACTATAGACTTTATAATGAACACATCTATTTATTCTTAATTTTATTTATCTTGAGTAAATAGAAAAATATATTAAAATGGACCTTGGATGGATGATTTTTTGTTTTGTAACCAATAGAAAATCACATAAATTTGAACGATATAGTAAAAAAAAATATTCTATCTTCCTAATCTTCCTCTCTCTCTCCACCAAAGACCAGTATAACACAAAAATGATCCGAGTGACCCATTCGGTGTATGTAAACAGCCCGTTACAACAAAGGGTGGTTGGGCAACTGTCAAAATCACCACGCGATCATTACACCGGGGAATCAGATGGAAAATGAGCGCTCACGGATAATTGGCGTCCCGGAATGAATTTGTGATTCCGTAACGCGATATTTTGATGAGGTTCTGACGTTGACGCTGTTATAGTCGATAGGGATGTCGGTTTGTTTGAGAAACAAAGACATTTAGATATTAAAATCTTATTAGTTTTTGTTTCTATTCTCTGTTAAGAGTGAGAAATTGTTGTATTATAGAACTTTAGGAATTTTGGAATATTATTAACTAAATGATACATATTTATTTTTTTCTTTCTACTTATGCTATATGTGAAACAGATCGTTTAGAAAAAAATATTCTAAAAAATTCATGTGAACCGAAAGTTTATATAAAAAATAATAATACAAAAATTGGTAAATTATGATATCTATTAATAACTATTTTCTTTTAAATTTATCTCTCTAAATACAAAGTCTTTAGATACTTTATTGAGGCCAGTCGTGGTACAGGGGCACAAGCGTGTCACTGTGAACGCGACAGGTGGTTGATTCGATTCCCACTCCAAGAATTGTAATATTTAATATTTTTATTTCTTCGCTCTGGTGTCGAGGCAAAGCTCAGCAATGAGTTCCACAACTCAACACACAACGTCTCTAGAAAATGGGTAACGGAATCTCTTAACACTAGGTTCTAGGTATATAGTGCGGGATACAGCGTGCAGCGTGCTTCGCTAAAAATAAAAAAATAAATAATTTTGCAATTATTCCAAACACAACGCTCGCGGTCATAAATAGTGGATTCTGTAGCAACAGAGGAAGCTACATCTTAGAATACACTTTGTGCTCAAAGTGGCTTACGAATAGATTGTTACGGCGCTATTACAGTAACGTATTACAAGTGCCGTCTGGAGTTTAAGCCGTCTTTACTTTTATTGCACATAATATTTTTGTTTTTATCCCGATATTCTGAAATTGCAGTTTATTCCTGTGGGATATTAAGCCGCCCGCCGCGCTTTTCCATACTTTCACCATACAAAATTGCCAGTTTCCTGTTTATCGTGCGCTCAACTTGTGTACTCTACTCTCTCTTGTTTACATTCAATGGAATATTATTCTCATTCAGTGAAAAATTAAATGGATTTTTATGGTAAAAATAACGTATTTGGATATTTTATTTTTATAATATTCTTATTACTATAGTGTAATATATGTATATAAAACAGTCATCAGTATTAGCTATATTCATCTTGCCGGTACTGTAATTTGACGTTGTTATAATTGCAAACAAAAAAAGAGTTAGTTAAGATGTTCACAATGGTTATGAGTTCGAATCACGCTAGTGGAATGTTTGTGTTTAAAGCATTATCATTTTATGTATTTGGGCAAAATTCGTTGTTGAGCTCTGGCCACCAACAAATAGTTTCTCCGTTTTTTTTAAAAAGAAGGTGTCATTACAATTTTTGTAGGAAATATATAACAATTTAAAGTAGCAGGATTTGAAGCTATGCCTCTTGGCAATCGTCCAAGCGGTCTGACAACTGGGCTATACATTCTTATCAAGCTACGTCGAAAATCTTATGCGCTTGTAATAACTTATTATTATTGTTATCAACGACTACCAGACGCTTGTACAGTTTCTAAGAGCCCCAAGTTCAAATTCCGTTACGTTCCAATTTTTATACGTTTTCTAAAAAAAAAAAATCTTTCCGTAGTGTGCGATAACATCTTAAGAATTCTAAGAAAAAAAGTGATACATCTAAATTCTATAATTTAACATACGTAAAAGCAAAAAAAGAGTATATTTCACTTTTTTTAAACCCAATTGTGATATAAATGTGAATGATACCGTTGTCGCAGAGTAGTAGTACATTATAATGACTGAAATCGTTGCTTGTTGCGAACGTTATGCGCCGTATACGTCAAAAGAGTTTTAAAAATTTCTTAAACTTTTAGAATACCTTTTCCATATGCATGAAGCGTTTTTATATCTCAACAGTGGTTTTATAATAACGTAAAACAAAGCTGCTAAATATATATAATTGAAACAATGCGCTTTTATAAAATAAGGGTCTTTAAGGATTTCTATAAAGTTAATCAAAATCAGCTTCACGCTGTATCCCGTACACAGCGGGGTAGGCAGAGAGAACCTAGTGTTAAGACACTATGTTCCCCACTTTCTGCCGAATTCTGGAGGCATTGCGTGTTGAGTGGCAGAACTCAACGCCGCGCTTAGCCTCGACACCAGAGCGAAGAAATGGAAATATACATTTAAGTAAACATTTCATCTACTCGAGTGGAGATCGAACCCACAACCGTCACACGTCGATTTTACAATCACACTTCGATTCGATACGATTCAATTTGATGTCTTTAATTTATTATTTTTATTCTTTCTATTGTACTAAATTAATATCTAAATATTGTGTAATATCTAAAAAAGTCATATATTTTTTCTTTTTTTTAGCTTAATGCTGTATCACGCACATAGCAATGTAGGCAGAGAGAATCTGGGAACCTACCTTACGCCGAATTCTTGAGACGAATTCTTGAGTGGCGGAATTCTGTTGAATCCGTTGAGCAAAGCGCGGCGTTCCGCACTATGAAATATTTCATTTGAATGATAATCGAACCAACAATCGTCGCGTTTACAACAGCCACATGCGCCTCTGCGCCATGACGGCCTCAATATTATCTAAGCAATTTTGTATTAATAATTGATAGGCGGTGCTGGTGCATTGGAACAGTGTGAGATCACTGTGGATGAATGTGGATGTGTGTAGATCTACAAACGGGAGAAGGAAATACTGTTATTATCTCGCCAGGTCCATTGTTAAGCTCTGCTGCTCAACACACAGTGTCTCGAGGTCGGATCGGTTTTCCAGCGGAGAACGAGGTGCCTATCCAGATAGAACTCAATAATTTCTTTGCATATTTTTTTGTAATTTTAGTATGATAGATAAATCAATATATTGCACATACGTAAATCTAAAATATAAGAAAAAAAAATATCGTTAGCACCTGACACAGAAAATACTTAAAAACATCTGGGTCGAGACACAACGTTAGTTCCTATACAAAACTTTAGATCACTTCAACAAACTTATTCGTAACGCATCAACACACACACATCTTGCGCTATATAAACATAAACACATAAACTTCGACCATATCCAATCAAAGAGTCTTATGATATTACCGACAAAATTTACATCGTAAACACTAACTACCTATCAAACGGTCCGAAATTCCCCAATAGTTTCCTTTAAGGATTACCTTTTGTAAACTAAAATGGGACTCAATCATCATCTTCTGCAGCAGGATTACTGAAGGGCGGAGGATTTTAGATTATAACTATGTCTTACTTATGCAATAGATAGAGGAACCGCCTCGGGCGGTGTGACGCGACCCTTTCGGTCCTCTTCAAATATACCATATTATTTCGCTTTTAATTATTATTGCAGAACCAAATTTTGTTTGATGTATTGATTAAAATCGTGTTTGTGTTTAAATGCCATCTAGATAGCGGTTTCTATAGTGTGAATGGATATGTTGTCTCTCGGGGAGCCTCCTTGTCACTGGTCGCACAATGCCCAGTTGATTTAGGTGGGGTCAATAAAAGCGTTATACATCCCTAATGAATACCGCTAATTGAAATACTGGTTAGTTTATTCGAATGTATTATTCATATTATATTCTTCTTCTATTAGTATATTATTTATATATTAATATTTTCAGGGGTGAGTAACATTAATTAATAAACTAGTAATAAATATTATATTTATGTGTATATCATTGAATATGATGTTCATTAATTGCTTTAATGAAAAAATCTAGACATGAAGACATTGGGAACTTAGTATAATTCAATCCCTCTAGTGGGAATCGAACCCACAGCCATCGCGTTGCAGTTACACCATTGTGCCTCTGCACCACGATGGCTTCGATTATTCTTATCTGCTTCTTTCATATTTGGATATACAATATTAACATTGGACAATAAATATATCACGAAGACGGACTGGATACTTATTTTTCATATTATATTACCTAAAATAAACATTATGTTAATTTGGAAAAATATTTTATCACAGCACTAATAAAATTTGTTGGTACACTTTGTATTGAGAGCTTTACACCAGAGACGTAAACACATACGCTACATTGTCGCTTAAGCTATAACGAGCAGTCACTTTACGAGCACATAAACATAAAAAAGTAATAGTATCTATCTATAGGCGAAAAATATGAAAATGCACCTAATACCTTGCATGTGTAGAAATAAAAGTTTTTCCATTTAGATGGTAGGTACATCGTCGGATGGTATTTCCCTATAGAAGTCATAAACATGATGCTCCATGCCCGCCTCCCTCTCGCCTCCCTCCCGCCTCCACACTCCCTAGACTCAGCTAAAGTTCAATTTTATTTTAGTCTTTAAAGCTTGTCTATACTCAGCGAGAAAAATGTTTCGCTTCCCTGTCCATTAGCTGGTTTAAATTAGAGTATTAATTTTTAAGTTTCCATCAGTCTTCGAAACGTTTTATATAAATAATGTACAGCTATACAGTAAAAATAAAAATAGAAAGCGAAGCGAAATATAACATATTCACAAAAATCTCATATAACATCCACCAAATTTCCTTCTACTTAAGCTTCAATTACGTTGATAAATAACCTGAAATGAGTTTACCGAGGAACGTCGTAATATAAAAACAATATTACATCTAAGTAATATTCAAAGCAATTTTTAATAATTATGTTAGCAAGCCACAAACGTTTGAAATAACAGTGTCTATCAAGCCGTGTTATTAAGGGCACGAGGAGGCTCGCGGTAGAGCCACGCGAGCAAATACAGTTAGCCCGAAACGTACGATAATGAAAGTTCATTGGATTAAACCGGGCTTACGTTGGCCCCAATAATAATAATAATAACCAAAAATGTAGGTGGAAGCTCACATTAAATAACTCATTCAATAACATCTAATTTAGGGCTCTCCAAGTATACCCGGGCGCATACCAGGCCAGGCCCGGCCGCCACATTTTGTGCGGTTGTGAATTACGATGCTCCAAGTTTATGTTATTCTCATTAAGCTAAATGCTATGGATGTTTAAAACGCTTACTTTTTAATACCATTTGTGGCTTCTTTTATTTTGCCGCTCCCCAAACTCTATTTATTTCTTCGTAAGTCACTGTCAGGTTTTATTAACAGATATTTTACTAAAAAAATTATTGTATATTTAAATATTGTAAGTTCATAAAATATTGTCATCATTACAAATTTTATTCTCATAATTTTATTTTATAAGTATAGTGACATAGATGCTTATTATAGCACTATCACTTAGTGTAATTTATCACTAGAAATAATAAAACCAGATTATTTAAAATTTTCTTACAGATAAGAGAGTTAAATAAATAAATTTAGGAGTTGAAACAGAAGCAAAGAAACCTAGTGTTAAGACACTCCGTTTCCCATTTTCCATCAAATTTTCGAGGCATTGTATGTTAACTGGCGGAGATTAATGTTGCGTTTTGCCTTGTTACCAAAGCGAGAAAACAATACTAATTTATTCTCCCGACTGGGAATAGAACCTACAACCGTCGCCTAAATATACAATATAACTATATTAAGACAGCATAGCTGGGATCGATCGAAAATAATATTTTCCACGATAGACAATCCAAAACTAAAACCTTTGACGTCCCCTCTTCAATTCGAACACAAGACAATACATTAAGTCCCGAGTCGTGTCACACAAGTACTCTGTGCTGATGTTTCTCAGGTGCAGCTATCGAAACAATTTCAAGTCATTTTTCGTAGTAATGCACCCGCTACTGTACATTTGCATCTAGCGCAGTTTATTTTACATTCACTTGCATTTTTCCGTTTGTGACTACATCGCTTAAACGCTTATAGTTCCATATAATGTTTTGGTATCTTTAAATATTTTTACCAGTGGTCGTAGAGTGCCACAAGCGACAGGTCGTCGGTTCGAAACGCATTAAAAGAAATGAAATATTTAATATTTTTATTTCTTCGCTCTGGTGTCGTGGCAAAAGCGCCGTTAAGTTAAGCCATTCAATTCCTTCAGAATTTGGCGGAAAGTGGAGAGTTGAATGTCTTAACACCAGGCAACCTCTGCCTACACTTCTACATATGGGGTAAAACATATATTTTTACGAATAGTTTTAACCGTTTTGCTATGGTTCTAAAGATATTTATCACGCTTTCTAAAGTAGATGTCGATAATTGGGCTTATAATATATAAAATTGTTGTCTTACTTCAGAAAATAAGTAAATCCAGTTTAAGCTAAAACATTAGCCAAATGGGCATGTGTGTATCATTCTTTCCAAATAAAACAAATTAAAATGGATTTTAATATATTGCTCTGTCTGTCTGCGGTTTTTTGTCGAAAGGTAAAAGAGTACATATTGATTTTTCTTTTTTCTGTCTGCTATCCCGGCAAAACATTGACATACACTGAGCTAATAAAAGTAGTGTTTCCTAAAAATTGTAACTGACATACAAATTGTTTAATTAAGGATTTCGTAGGTATATATGCAGTATGTGTCTAGTATATATTATTATTTAAGGATGTAAATACATATATAAGCACTCTTTTTTTATATTTCACAAAAGTGTACCTATACATATATATATATACTTTTTACTTGACTTTAAAGTTGAGGCCGTCGTGGCGCAAAGGCATAAGTGTATGACTGTAATGCGACGCCTGTGAGTTCAAATTCGGAAGAATGAATAATTATTTATTGATATTTTTATTTCATCGCACTTGTACCAAGGCGAAGCGTGGCGTCAAGTACCGCCACTCAACAACCAATACCTCAAAAATTTGGCGGAAAGTGGGAAACGGAGTATCTTAACACTATGTTCCCTCTGCCTACCCTGTTGTATGCGGGATAGAAAAAACAATAAAGTAAAATAATGATTCATATCACAAAAATATTAGAGACAAAAGCACGTGCCCGCTATTTTTCTAACGCGCCAATTGTAAATAATATCTGCGCTACATTAATACAGCCGATACAACCCGCCACGTCGCAGAGTTATATCTTTTGTTTCCGTTCTGTAAAATTTCACCCCATAACATTATGTTGATGATAGCAATAACGTTTGAAATATTTACGAATATCCTAACAAATGTTAGCATGTTTGATAAATAGACAAAACACACGGTGGCTTGACCATGTGGGTAAAAACAGAGTACCTACGGCATTTTTTATGAATAATTTAGTTTGGGTGGCCATCGTTGCGCAGTGTTTGGGTTGTGGGTTCGAGTCCAAATCAGGGAACATATGAAGAAAAATAATAACTATATTGTCATTTCCCCGCTCTCAGACGTATGTTCTGAAGAATGCGGTGTTGAGTTCCACCACTCAACACGCAATATCTGAAATTCGGGCGGAAAGGAAGGACCTTTCTAACACTAAGTAGTTGAAAATCAGTAATGAAAGAGGATCTTATTTCATCCTAAAGCTAAGGACGAAAAAAGGACAATACGATACGACAAAAATTAAATTTTATAGATATTTCATACAAAAATTACAATACAAACATATATTTTAGTTCATTTTATACAAAATAAATGTATATGCGCTCAGACTTAAGTTTATTAACGTTTTTCGTCGCATCATCAAAATCTATAAAGTATTTTCCAATCACAATATTGAAATTGGTACAGAAACCTTGGTGGGAGAGCCATTTGCCGGTCCATTGGCCGGTTTTTTCTTAAATACACTTAAATAAGCATTCAAATGTTTCAAGCGGGCGGAGCCGCACGAGAGAAGCTATTATTAAAAAAATCTTTAAAAACTTAAATAAAATACGAAGGAAAATTGTATACACACAAAATTAGAGAATAAAAAAAATCGCTGTCAGTAAAATTATGATATCCCTCGTTCATTAGCAACGGTGCTGGTCATCGCCGGCCCTTCAGATTATATCAAATTCGAATCCCATGTGTAGCAACAGAGCCACTTGCCCATCTCGCTCATCGATGTTCACTTTGCAATTCATTGTTCGTTGGTACACATTGCTTAGAAGAACAGCGAATTTATTTTGACTAATACTAACTTTTTACTTACGGCTTCGCCTGTGTTGTCAAATGGGCATAACTAAAAAATGTATGTGACATAATATTGTCATTTATTTCGCTACGTTGTATGCAGTTAAGTGGAAATATTTGTTTGTTTGTTTGTAAACGCTGAAATCTCTGGAAATACTAAAGTGTTTAAATAGTGTCTAAATAACTAAGGAATTTCTTCTAAATACACTTAAATAACATTAAATAAAAAAAGCAGGTGAAGTTGCGCAGGCCACTATTATTTTATTTAAAAGTGATAGCCACGCTAAAATTAAGGCTTGCCATGGTAAAATGTAAACGTGTATTGTAGAATTATACTGTATTAAAATTATCTTAAGACTAGGTTCTTTCTGCCTACCCTGCAAAATACAGGGAAACAGCGTGAACCTGAAAAATAGAATAAATGTCTTCAATAAAAAATTGCTAACATAACAAATAATTAAACTATTATTTTTTTATTTCACTTATTTCATTATCCACGAACAAACCAAGAATTTGTTTCAATTCAAAGGTTTTATTTCAAGTAAATTACTTGAAATAAAACCAAATTCTTAATTAACTTACTACTTTTAATAAAAAAAAAACTACATTCTTTCTAAATAAAATTTAATAAAATAATTTTGCGTGGTAAAATATACAAAGTTTTAAAGTGACGTATGTCTCAAGTGGTCAGCAACAATCGCCGCTGGACAAGTCAATACAAGTCCCTAATTAGGACGAGTTACCTGTTAACAAGAACCCAATTAAAACTCATATTCTGAATAGTTGCTCAATTAGAGTACCCTCTACACCCAATATAGTATCTTTTACAGTATTCAAATTTCATATTAAAATATATTAACATTTCATAATATTGACAGCTATATCAGTACCATATGAGTACTCATTCAACATGGCAGCTACTATACAAATAGAATTAACCATACATTTTCTCTTTCGCTATTGTCTAATTTCGTATTGATTATATACAGATCCTCGTTCCTCTTAAGAAGATTAAGGTGATTAAGATGTAGCTATGATAAAAACACGAAATAAAAGGCCAGTCGTAATGTAGATCCACAACCGTGCGAATGTAACGCGACAGGTTGTGGGGGTCGTTTCCAACCGAGGAAACGACATATTTAATATTTTAATTTCTAAGATCTGGTGCCAAAGCGCGTCGTTCCGCCATTCAACACGCATTGCCAACAGAATTAGGCGGAAAATAGTTATGGAGCGTCTTAATACTAGATTTCCTCTGCCTACTCTGCTGTGGGACGCAGCGTTACGCTTAAAAAATAATAATAATATGGAATGAACATATGATGCTCTAGAGTCTAGATTAACGTAAATACAATACGTAATATTCATATTATCAGAGACTGACCGTAGCGTTTGGCAGTATTACCTTAATTGTAATAGTTTTAGCTGATCTATTGAATCAAATGATCTCGAACGTCTATCGTATACCACATTTTTTTACAAATTTCAATGACAATGCAATAGTAATTCCGTAGATTAGCGTAGAAACAAGCAGTCAAAACGTATAAAAAATAAAAATTAGTATTTTATTTAAAAAAAATCAATATCCACACACACAAACACACAAATTTTATTGTTTTATTATAATAATCTATTATTACTATTTAGATAAAACAATAGAAATAATATTGTAATCAATGGGCGATATTATCATTCAGCAGTTATTCATGACACGTTACGACATTAATCTGTACTACGATTTCCCGACGGACCTCCGAAACCTACCTAATTACCTAACCTCCATAAATATTCAAATAGCATATATAAAATAATATACAGGAAATTTGAGAAAATTGATAGTATAAATGTAAAAGCTGGTGAAATATTTAGAGAAACATTTTTATTATAATTTAACATACATCAATTACATAAATTCGTATTCAACCAAAATATAGTTTTTTTAAGTTTCTATATGTAAAAAATATATAATAACAAATTTTGTAATTATACAAAATTTGTTATTATATATTTTTATTATAACGTTGTACATAAATAACACGGTGCAAATATCAATTTGCACCGTGTTATTTATGTACAACGTTATCTTTATATACTAAAAATATGTATGTTTTTTGCCTTATGAGAAATCTAAACTCAATTATTACTTAACATATAAATCTTCAAATGATTGTCTCCAAGCACATACTCGGACATTAAATATCCAATAAAAAAATAAAAATAAATCAGCTTCACGCTGTATCCCGCACACATCAGGGTAGGCAGAGGGAACCTAGTGTTAAGACACTCCGTTCCCCACTTTCTACCGAATTCTGGAGGCATTGCGTGTTGAGTGGCAGAACTCAACGCCGCGCAAATAACAATAATTGAAAAATAAAACAGATGAAAAGAAAAATATTACAACAATGAATACAAATAACTATATAATGTTAAAAAAAATACACAAAAAAAAACATACTGTCAACATCAAAACAATATTGAAACACAACAGACTTCAAAGAACGCAATTACTATGATAGTTACTGAAGTCTTATTAGAACTACAGAATGGGCAATTTTGTGGACAAAAGGATGCCCCTCAATTTAGTGGACGCTGACGGCAATTGAAAAGTTTCTCGCTGATAGACAACCCGAATATACGAATTTATTGAATTTCATTTTGAATTCTGGGGATGACCACATGGTCCGGCATTGAGTAAGGCTTAACAATGTTGTAGATATTGCACGTTGTAATATTAAAGTATATAGCACATACTTCATTATAGCAAAATATGAGATTATCCACTCGAGTGAATTAATTATTATTTATTAATATTTTCATTTCTTCGCTCTAGCTCTACGGCACAAAACCCAGTGTTGAGTTTCGCCACTTAACACGAAACACTAGGTCTGTAGTAGTGTCTTAACACTCTGCTTACCCTGCTATATGCGGGATACACCGTAAAGCTGATGAAAAAATAATATTAGAGTAATATTTAAAATGAATTAATATTATATTGTAAATAAATATTTTAAATATTCTATGAAAGCTAGAATACGAAACGTGCTGTGTGAATTGTTGTAATATAAAAATATTTAAATACACAGAATATCGAAGTAAATTTAAGAGGTCCATAAAATAAGACCGTTCGAGTTAGTAATCATTTTAAGTTCGCCAAAATAATTCTATTATAATTGCGGACAGGTGATTGGAGTTAAATATGTTATCTTTAAGTTTGAGGTTAAGTTACTGGTTATAAGTCAAAATTAATAGAAACGAAACGGTATTGTAATTTGAAAACAGTGGGAATCACTTCTCAAATACGCACGAGGTTAATGATATTGTAAAAAAACACATTATTAAACTCTATATCAGTTGTTACTTTAATAACCAACTCAATAGGAGCTTAAATAGAGCATAGAGAGAGAAAGACATAATAATGTTTTAGCAAAAATTTTCTGT
>JAATLQ010029572.1:23804-43249 GCA_013421005.1 Heliconius erato x Heliconius himera | reverse complement strand
GACAAACATCCCTCACAATAAAAAATATATTCCAATTACTATTTTTAGACAGAAATATACTCACTGTATGTTATCCTTAGAAGATACAAATATGCTGTCGCTGACTTTTTTGTAGATCTTATTAAGAGGAATAATACTCTAGTACATTATTTTCATGTAGGACTTACCATTAAAGCAGCGCATGCGTGAAAGTGTCTCAACGGGTAGGACTTTATGCACATTTATCATATTTATGTCAAATTACAATAACATATACATATTATAAACTATATATAAACCTTCCCTGAGAAATATTCTACCTAATGGTGAAAACCGCATCAAAATCCGTTGGGTGGTTTAGAAGAAGATCGCATAGAAAGGCCAGACAGAGACGAAATGCGTTCTTATTTTATAAGATATAGAGATAGAGAAGAGATATGTATGTATGTTTATATATATAATAAATTATCTATACATACTATGTTTTATGTTTATATTTTTTTATATTATTTTCTTTCTTTATTATTAAGATTGCATTAATTGTATCTATACCGCAACTTGGTTCTCATCCACTTCCATTGGTTGGCTGGAAGAGATTTCTTTTATAGATAAGCCCGCCATTGTAAACAATCTTTACAATTTTATTATTACTTTGTGTTTTTTTTTACATGCAATAAAGAATATATACATATTAGACATTGATATAAAAAAGAAAAGTTTCACTTCATTCATAACTTTTTTTTTTTGTGATATGGTAAAAGACTGTCTATTTAGACATTATGCTTGCCAACGTCCATACCACGATGAACACACCGGTTCTCGTCCGATCACCGAAGTTAAGCTACGTCGGGCGCGGTCAGTACTTGGATGGGTGACCGCCTGGGAACACCGCGTGCCGTTGGCTTTTTTGCATGTGCATGTTTATTTTTTATTTGTAGTGTCCGATATAAATATAAGTAGTAATAAAATGTAACTATGGCAAAGTGACCTGTCTCTTTGTTTACATTTTCCCTTTCACTGCTAATAACATTTCCAAATACTACTAATACTTTGCAAAAACTACTAAATCGATACCATAAAAATAGGGAGACCAAAAAATGTTGACATGAAAATATTTACATACGTGGTGTCTTAGAACCCCTACCTTCGTCACTGCTACTCGGTCTGTGCCATTGGCGCAATAATGCATACTATGCATGTGTAGAACCGTTAAGTATTAAATAACAAAATATGACCGTATATTTATCTCCACCTGTTTTCGATATATGTGCGTCGGCACAGCCTTACCCCGGCACTTTTAGCCCTGTTCTCCCCTACATTTTTGAAGTCGATATTTCATTAAAATAAAAAGAATATTTTATTTTCTTATTTTTTTATATAGAAAACAATTTAAGTTTAAGTAAGAGGCCGGTCGTGGCGCAGCGGCACGAGGTGTGACTGCAAAACCGACTGGTTCTGGGTTCGATTCCCACTCGAGGAGATGAAATATTTACTTAAATTTATATTTCCATTTCTTCGCTCTGGTGTCGAGGTTAAGCGCGGCGTTGAGTTCTGCCACCCAACACGCAATGCCTCCAGAATTCGGCAGAAAGTGGGGAACGGAGTGTCTTAACACTAGGTTCCCTCTGCCTACCCTGCTGTGAGCGGGATACAGCTAATTTAATTTAATTTAATTTTTTAATTTAAGTTTATCAAACAAAAATACTCTTACGTTAAATATTAACTTATTTCTTTCCATCATTAGCCTGTAACTGATTTCCCGAACGACTTTAAAAATATTATTTAATAAATAATACTTCGATTTGCGACGAGTCCTGTGGTCAGAAACTCTTTTTCGTTATGATTGTGAATTACACAAAATCTCTTAGATCTTATATCTCAGATATTACCTTGTGAGGAAAGTTATATTTGCAAGACATGAGTTTTTATAATGCCATCAGAAGGTCATCTATAACTGAAGAAGGAGAAAGTTTTCTATATCTATAACTGAAACTCGACAATATTACTTTGTACTCAAACTCGAAACTCTTACGAAGAAAACCAAGAGCGCGTCCTATTTTTTTCTCTATCGTAACTGTCCAGTAATGGTCCACCGCCCCGCCGCTATGTCGTTAATTCCTACTAGACTGCGGCTGCAACAGTCTTTTGGTCACTTTCTCTATACATAGGTAGGAGAACACGGGGAATTGGTGCCACTTAACAAAAGACTGCAATAAATAACTTTTCAAAAACAGCTCTTTTTAATACATATTTTTTCTTTTTTACAGCATTACTAATTAATTTAACAAACAAAAATATTTATACTCATTTATGATAAAAGTAACAATAGTTCTATTGTCCAAGAGTACAGGGTAATTGAACCAGGTAGAGGCCAAATTTTGTTCTGGAGCAGGAGAAAACACTGGTTTTCTTTCTAGACTAGGATTTTTTTATACTTATTTAGAAAACGTATGAAAATTTGAACGCAGTGGGACTCGAACCCTCGCCTCCTGGAAATCGACCAGGAATCATTAACTCTCTTCATAACACAATCTAATGCATCCAGATTTCATTGATACTTCCCCGTAATTCTGTCTCGGTGTTCGAGGCATCTGAAAAAAGAAACAAAAAGAATAAAATGTTTATTTTTAGGTTTTACATAATTATCAAAAAATAGCTAATTATTTACATGAATTGATCATAATATCTGTTTTTATAATGATAAAACTGTAAATAAGAATAAAAAATAATTATAATACAACGGTTTAATACTCACAATTTGTCCTAGAAAGTTATAAAAAATTGGATCGATTGGCTGAAAAAACAACTTACGTTAGTATACCAAAGGTCTCACATACTCCTCCCGCGTCCTTCTATGATATGTACCTAATAGCAAAACAAGATCTATCTCGTTCACATACACGTGTTTTATTTGATATTGTTTTCTTTCATTTGTGTGCAATATAATGTAATTCTATTCTACACTACACCTATAATAATTATAATATAATTAAGTTTTATAATGCTTAAATATGCTATTTTTTATTATAAAAGAGAGAAATATAAGAGATGGAGCGCAAACGGATTCATTATTAATAATATATTATATAAAAAATATGTTTTTGTATTTATATTAATATAAATTAATAAAACATAAGAAAGTATTTACATGATTATATTTTTTTGATTCATACGACAGCTTTGCGGCGGCTTTCTCTGTCTATCATGCTACATGCGGGTTACAACGTGAAGCTGAAAAAAAAATTCCATCAACACGACTCACGACGAAAAGTTAACTTTATAACAAACCAAAAATATGTGAATCTACTGAATGGTGGTGATTACGGCGAGAAGTAGGTAAAAACTATAATTTTATTGCTAAGTACAATATTTGGCGATAACTTATGACCATTAGTGATAATAAAAGACATTTCCTTAACGTTAATTATTTCACTCAAGGCTTCATAACAAAAGTAAGAATTTAAATTAGATATAAATAGGTGGTTTTGGGAGGAACCATCTAGTTCATTTCAAGATTTGGAAAATGGCGTTCGCTAAAGCTACATTTTTAACGTTGTGTTTGATTATTGCGATTGCAAATGTGAACTGTGAGTTATTATTTCCAGTTATTATACCAATACTAAATAAATATACGATAATGAGGCCAGTCGTGGCGCAGAGGCACAACAAGCGTGTAACTGTAAGCCCGACAGATTGTGGCTTCGATTCCCACTCGAGGAAATGATATATTTAATATTTTCATTTCTTCGCTTTGGTGTCCAGGTAAAGCGGCCTCCAGCGGCGGCAAGTGAGGTGCAGAGTGTCATAGCACTAAGATTCCTCTGTCTCTCCTCCTACATGCGGGATACTGAAACAAATTCGAATTGTTGACATTAACATTTACGTATGAAATATTATGGTGTACTTGGTCTAATTCGTGAGGAATCAATTCTTCATGTTTACATGTAGTGGCCGACATGATGTAGTGCAAGTAGTGTGGAGTGTTAGCCGCTTAAATGAGTGTTCAGGCTCTATTTTTGGTATCATATGGTATAGAATATTGAGATTTTTACCTGTCTATACTTGAAAAAGGCTAAATTAAAAAAAATCCTGGAATCGTAACTTGAAATTTTAATTTTATTTTCTCTCTTTGTTTCAGGCCAATGCGGACCTAACGAAGAGTTCTCGAGCTGCGGCTCCTGTGACGGGTCTTGCGGTAACCCGAGACCTTTTTGTATAAACTCGTGTAGGGCGGGCTGCTACTGTCGAGATGACTATGTCAGAGATAATAATGGCAAATGTATTAAAGTAGGCGATTGTTAGAAACGTGTATTTGTACAACATTAATAATAATTTGTCAATGTGATCTAATAATATACTATAACTTATCTTCTGCACTCTCCGTTCACTGTAATATGAAATACAATAAAACTCTTTAAAGAAAACGTTGTTTTTTAACTGTACCTATTATTGCACTTAAGACTGCACTATGGTATTACTCACTATGTTCTTTTCTTCTTACTGCTAATAAAATATAAAAAACATTTATACGAAATATTTTATATATAAATGACAAATTTGTTATTTAAAAAAAAATTGTAAAAACAAAAATCCCGACTGTATAAAACTAAACAGAAAATAAACAAGTCCAATAGTTTATTAGGATTAACAGTCGGCACGTCTTAAAATTATGCGGGGATCCTGGTAAAGATTTTATTGATTGAAGAATTACTTATTGGTCCCGACTGTTAATCCTGATAAACTATTGGACTTGTTTATTTTCTGTTTAGTTTTATGCAGTCGGGGTTTTTGTTTTACAAATATTTTTTTTATTTTTCACTTTTTTGTTAGAATTCATTAGTAATCATAATCATGATACACCTTTTTGAAATCCTCGTAGTAAGCTCTTGAATTTGAGACCTATGTTGTGGTATTCGAAACGAAATTTTTTTTTCATTAAGACCAATGGCGTCCCACAGCCGCCATGATTCTTTTTTTTAACGGAACCTCAATTGTGTAAATCCGTCCAGCGGTTCTAGAGATATGAGGTAATAAAGAATAATACATACATACAATATACGCGCGAAAAACATAACCCTTCCATGGCAGTCGGGAATAAAATAACAGTCACTAAAGTATTCTTTAATTTTATACCTTTGCTTGTTTTTAAATCAGCTTCACGCTGTTAGACAACCTAGTGTTAATACACTCCCCACATTCGTTCCCCACTTTCCACCGAGTTCTGGAGGCATTGCGTGTTGAGTGGAACTCAACGCCGCACTTTCCCTCGACACCGAAGCGGAAGAGCGAAGAAATGTAAATAAATTTTTCATTTCCTCGAGTGGGGGTCGAATCCACAACCAGTTGATTTTGCAGTCACACTGTGCCCCTGCGCCACGACTGGCCTCATGTTTTTTTCTTTATATATTGCCATTTGATCACTCTTATTATACCAAAGTAAGGAAATAAAAATAATAAATATTTCATTCCGGAATCGAAGCCACAACCGACTGGGCTACGACGGCCTCAATTATAAAAATAAAGATCACATCTTATTAAATTTGTGACAAATTTTTATAATTTATTAAAAGACCGACAT
Source organism: Heliconius erato x Heliconius himera (assembly GCA_013421005.1). Taxonomy (NCBI): domain Eukaryota; kingdom Metazoa; phylum Arthropoda; class Insecta; order Lepidoptera; family Nymphalidae; genus Heliconius; species Heliconius erato x Heliconius himera. The sequence goes on along the minus strand of JAATLQ010029572.1, from coordinate 37,692 downwards.
AATCAGCGTTTCATGTTACATCTTTTAAATATTAAGTAAATGAAACTGAAGCATGGGCAGGTTGGTCTCTGCTCACCCCAAAGCCACTCCAGAAAATTTAGTAATAATAATTTTAATCTTAAAAATTAACAATTAACAAATAAAAAAAAATAACAAAAAAACTTTTACACGAACAGGTTCAAAATTTAATTCCAGCCCATGTGGCCATGGGCATGTCCCTGAAGCTAGGCTTTCTGAACTTTTACGCATTGTACACTCAGGAGGAAATAAGATATTAATCAAAAGTAAGTTGAAATCCTTAAATTAAATCTGCGCAGCCATCTAGAAATATCTAACTTCAAGGCGACCACGACTCGCTGACCGTACTATACATGTACGTACGAAATTAGTTATTAGCGTACATGGTCATTATCTTCGGTAGTATAGTGGTAAGTATCCCCGCCTGTCACGCGGGAGATCGGGGTTTGATTCCCCGCCGGAGACTTTCTTTTATGATGTAAAAATTTTGTTTTATTTTTTTTACCTTTTACATAATAGACATCGACATGAAAAAGATAAGTTTCATACAGAACAAAATTTTATTTTGTAATTTGATAAAAGATTGTCTATTTAAATATTTTGCTTGCCAACGTCCATACCACGCTGAACACACCGGTTCTCGTCCGATCACCGAAGTTAAGCAACGTCGGGCGCGTTCAGTACTTGGATGGGTGACCGCCTGGGAACACCGCGTGCCGTTGGCTTTTTTGCGTGTGCATGTTTAGTTTTTATTTGTCCTGTCCGATAGAAATACTAGTGGTAATAAAATATAACTATGGAGAGAGTGACCTGTTTCTTTTTTTGTTTACGTTTTCCCTTTTTCTACTAATAACATTTCCAAACACAAATAATATTTTGCAAAAACTACTAAATCAGGAGCAAAGAAATAGGGGACCAAAATATGTTGATATGAAAATATTTACATACGTAGTGTCTTATAACCCCTACCTACGTCACTGCTACTCGATCTGTGCCATTGGCGCAATAATGCATTCTATGCATGTGTCGAACCGTTACCGTTACCGTTAGTAACAAAATATGACCGTTTATTTATCTCTTCCTGTTTTCGATATATTTGCGTCGGCACAACCTTACCTCTGGCACTTTCAGCCCCGTTCTCCCCTACATTTTTGAAGTCGACATTAAATGAAAAAATATATATTTGCAGACTTTTTTTAATATAGAAAACAATTTAAGTTTATCAAACAATATTATTTATCAGATAAAAATAGTCTCACGTTAAATATAGCCGGTAATTGATTCCCCGAACGTCTTTAAAAATATTATCTATATATATATAAAAGGACTTGTGCTGACTGACTGAGGTAAGACACACGTAGAGCCGTAACCGCTGATGGTAGAAACGTGAAATTTGGGCAGATGTTTATTTTCATATTCTGGACACCCACTAAGAAGGGAATTTGAAAAATTTTAACCCTAAAGGGATGAAATAGGGGTTGAAAGTTTGTATCGAATTTTTTTTTAATCTGTATCGATTTTTATAAAATTTGAAATTCAGACTTTTAAAAATATTTCATTGAACACGTGTTTCATGGTTTTTAAGAATTCACCCCCTAAGGGATCAAATAAGGGGTTGAAAGTTTATATGGAAAAATCTTTAAATTGCCACCGATTTTTATAAAAAATTAAATTCAGACTGTTAAAAATATTTTATTGAACACGTGTATCGTGGTTTTTTTAGAATTCGCTCAGAATAAGCGGGCGAAGCCGCACGCGCCCTCTAGTTTGATAAATAATTCTGTGCCTCGCGACGTGTCTAATGGTTAGAAATTCTTTTTCGTTATGATTGTGAATTACTCAAAATCTTTTAGAGATTCAGAGGTAACAGTGTTAAGAAAGTTATATTTGCAACACATGGGTCTTTGCTACATCAGAAGGTAGATGAACTGAAGAAGAAGGTTTTCTATATCTATAATTGAAACTCGACAATGTTACTTTGTACCCGAACTCGAAACTCTTACGAAGAAAAACCAAGAGCGCGTCCTATTTTCTTCTCTATCATAATTGTCCAGTATTGATAGTTAGAATAAAAGGAAGAAAACGCAAGGGTATACAAAAACAGATCTTTTTAATACATATTTTTTCTTTTTTACAGCGTTACTAATTAAGCTTATCTTGTTAAGACAGAAATAAAAAAAAACAAACAAAAATATTTATACTCATTTATGATAAAAGTAACATTAGTTTTATTGCCCAAGAGTACAGGGTAACTAAAACCAGGTACAGTCTAATCCGAAGTAAAGATTGTCATGTGAATCAAGTGATCAGCCAGAATTCGTTCTGGAACAGGAGAAAACACTGGTTTTCTTTCTAGACTAGGATTTTTTTGTTCTGTTAAAAAATCTTGGGTTGTAGAAAAATTCCATCATCGTTAACTCTCTTGATAGCACAATCTAATGCATCCAGATTCCATTGATACTTCCCCGTAATTCTGTCTCGGTGTTCGAGGCATCTGAAAAAAGAAACAAAAAGAACGAAATGCTCATTTTCAGATTTTTACATAATTATCAAAAAATAGCTAGTTATTTACATAAATTGATCATAATATCTGTTTTTATAATAATAAAACTATAAATAAGAATAAGAAATAATTATAATACAACGGTTTAATACTACTCACAGTTTGTCCTAGAAAATTGTAAAAAATTAGATCGATTGGCTGAAACTACTTACAATCCGTTAGCATACCAAAAGCTTACTAACTCACAACGCAACGGGTCTCACATACTCCTCCCGCGTCCTTCTATGATATGTGATAGCGAAACAAGATCTAACTCGTTCAGATACACGTTAATTAAAACAGTTCTCATTACCCCGTGGTTTAACTCCGATATCTCCGTGTTCCCCTACATGTTTTATTTGGTATTGTTTTTTTTCATTTGTGTGCAATATAATGTAATTCTCTTCTACACTACACCTATAATAATTATAATATAATTAAGTTTTATAATGCTTAAATATGCTATTTTTTATTATAAAAGAGAAAAATATAAGAAAAGGAGCGCAACTGGATTAATTATTAATAATATATTTAACAATTAAAAAAATATGTTTTTTGTATTTATATTATTATAAATTATTATATATTAACGAATAAAACATAGGAAAGTATTTACATAATTAAATTTTTTTGATTCATACAATAGAGTAGGTAATTCTCTTCGGCTTTCTCTGTCTATCATGCTACATGCGGGTTACAACGTGAAGCTGGAAAAAAAATTCTATCAACACGACTCACGACGAAAAGTTAACTTTATAACAAACCCAAAATATGTGAGTCTACTGCATGGCGGCGATTACGGCGAGAAGTAGGTAAAAACTATTATTTTATTGCTAAGTACAATATTTGGCGATAACTTATGAACATTAGTGATAATAAAAGACAGTTCCTTAACGTTAATTATTTCACTCAAGGCTTCATAATATAAGTAAGAATTTAAATTAGATATAAATAGGTGCTTTTGGGAGGAAACAGCTAGTTCAATTTAAGATTTGGAAAATGGCGTTCGCTAAAGCTGCATTTTTAACGTTATGTTTAATTATTGCGATTGCAAATGTAAACTGTGAGTTATTATTACCATTTCGAGTTGTTATAACAATACTACAAAAATACACGATAATAAAGCGCGGCCTCCAGCGGCGGAAAGTGAGGAGCAAAGTGTCATAACACTAAGCTCTCCTCCTACATGCGGGATACTGAAAAGAAGTCTAAATATTTTGGCATATGATGTTGTATTTTCGCAGCAGCATTTATGTTAGAAATATTATCGTTTCCTTGGTCTAATTCGTAATGAATAAATTTTTCCTGTTTACATGTAGTGGATGAAATGATGTAGTGCAAGTAGTGTGGAGTGTTAGCCGCTTAAATAAGTGTTCAAGCTGTATTTTTGGTGTTTAGTAATGATTTGGTATAGAATATTAAGATTTTTGTATGTCTGTACTTGGAAAAGTCTAAATCATATTTGCTCTTAGGAAACATCCTCGAATCGTTGGAACTTGAAACTTTAATTTTATTTTCTCACTTTGTTTCAGGCCAATGCGGACCTAACGAAGAGTTCTCGAGCTGCGGATCCTGTGACGGGTCTTGCGGTAACCCGAGGCCTTTTTGTATAAACTCGTGTAGGGCGGGCTGTTACTGTAGAGATGACTATGTCAGAGATAATAATGGCAAATGTATTAAAGTAGGCGATTGTTAGAAACGTGTATTTTGTACAACTTTAGTAATAAATCGTCAATATGATCTAATAATATACTATAACTGGACTTCTGCACTCTCCATTCGCTGTAATATCAAATACAATAAAACTTTTTAAAGGAAACGTTGTTGTTTTAACTGTACCTATTTTTGCACTTACGACTGCACTATAGTATTACTCACTATGTTCTTTATTTCTTACTGCTAATCAAAATAAAATAAAAAAAATTAATCAGCTTCACGCTGTATCCCGCACACAGCAGGGTAGGCAGAGGGAACCTAGTGTTAAGACACTTCGTTCGTACTGCTAATAAAATATAAAAAATACTTATACAAAATATTTTATATATAAATGACAAATCTTTTCTTTAATAAAACAAAATAAAAAAGATCTATCATTGCCCGAAACAATCAATAAAGTATTCTTTATTTTTATACTGTTGCTTGTTTTTAAATCAGCTTCACGCTGTATCTCGCAAAAGACAATCTAGTATTAAAACACTCCGTTCCCCACTTTACACCGAATTCTGGAGGCATTGCGCGTTGAGTGGCGGAACTCAACGCCGCGCTTTGTCTCGACACCGAAGCGAAAGAGCGATGAAATGTAAATAAATTTTTCATTTCCTCGAGTGGGGGTTGAACCCACAACCAGTTGATTTGGCAGTCACACTGTGCCTCTGCGCCACTACTGGCCTCATTCTTTTCTTTATATATCCTAATTTGATCACTCTTATTGCTAGAATAATGTGTTCTCCTTTAATTAAGTTATACATGAATAGTAAGACAGGGGCATAGAACTTGGCGAGTGCAACTGTTTGGCGGACGCAACAGTTGTATTTTCATTTTCCACGCTTTGTAACGAGACAAAGAGCGGCGTTGAGTTCCGCAACTGAATTTGAGGGATTTTTTTGGCTTTGCTTTGCCTTACTACCAAAGCAAGGAAATAAAAATAATAAATATTTCATTCTCCCAAGTTGGAATCGACTGGCCCACGACGGCCTCAATTATAAAGATAAAGATCACATCTTATTAAATTTGTAACTAATTTTATAATACACTAAATAAAGGGTTGCATTTTCTTATGAAAACTAAAAGCCCGTTTCATCTTACATCTTTTAAATATTAAGTGAATGAAACTGAAGCGTGGGCAGGTTGGTCTCTGCTCACCCCAAAGCCACTCCAGAAAATTTACAAATAATAATTTTAATCTTAAAAATTAACAAAAAAAATAACAGAAAACTTTTACACGAACAGGTTCAAAATTTAATTCCAGCCCATATGGCCATGGGCATGTCCCTGAAGCTAGGCTTTCTGAACTTTTACGCATTGTACACTCAGGAGGAAGTAAGATATTAATCAAAAGTAAGTTGAAATCCTAAAATGAAATCTGCGCAGCCATCTAGGAATATCTAACTTCAAGGCGACCACGACTCGCCAACCGTACTATACATGTACGTACGAAATTCTTAGTACCAGTTTCTTTTATTATGTTAAAAAATTGTAAACTGTAACTGTAAACTTTTACATAATAGACATTGATAACTTTCACAAGCTGTTAAGGTTCACTTCATTCAGAATAATATATTTTTTTTGTGATATGGTAAAAGATTGTCTATTTAGATATGATGCTTGCCAACGTCCATACCACGTTGAACACACCGGTTCTCGTCCGATCACCGAAGTTAAGCAACGTCGGGCGCGGTCAGTACTTGGATGGGTGACCGCCTGGGAACACCGCGTGTCGTTGGCTTTTTTGCGTGTGCATGTTTATTTTTTATTTGTCGTGTCCGATAGAAATATAACTGGTAATAAAATGAAACTATGGAGAGAGTGACCTGTTTCTCTTGTTTGTTTACGTTTTCCCTTTTACTACTAATAACATTTCCAAACACAATTAATATTTTGCAAAAACTACTAAATCAAAAGCAAAGAAATAGGGAGACCAAAAAATGTTGACATGAAAATATTAACATACGTGGTGTCTTAGAACCCCTACCTACGTCACTGCTACTCGGCCTGTGCCACTGCGCAATAATGCATACTATGCATGTATCGACCCGTATTATATAAAGTATTAAACAACAAAATATAACCGTATATTTATCTCCACCTGTTTTCGATATATTTGCGTCGGCACAATCTTACCACCGGCACTTTCAGCCCCGTTCTCCCCTACATTTTTGAAGTCGATATTTAATTTAAAAAAATATTTCTAATTTTTTTAAATATTTCTAATGATATAAAACAATTTAAATAAACAATTTTTGTTCATCAAACAATATTTATTATTTATCAGATAAAAATACTCTTTACATTAAATGTTAATTCTTTTTTCATCATTAGCCACAGTCATCGGTAGTATTAGTGTTTAGTGTTAAGTAATTATAATAATAGTAATGTAATATTTGTTAAGTTAATATTTCATAGATAACAATAGCAACTTAAATTGGCAATAACTGCATTAGTATAAAACTGTGTTGCATTTATTAACTCCCACCTCGCAGTCATCCTTTTGTATAATAATGTATTCAATATAAATCACATAACCTAACATTAAAAAGAAAATAAAATCTAATATCAAAAATAGCCATCAAAATAGAAGAATAAATAAAAAAAAGAGACGAGACGAAGGTTAAAACTAATAGTTTATTGCTATATACAATATTGAGTTACTTCTTTTTATCACTAATGTTAATAAAAGATATTTCCTTTTATAAGTAAGAATCTAAATCATTTATAAATGATTGCCTTTGGGAACAATCATCTAGTTCAGTCCAAGATTTGAGAAATGGCGTTCGCTAAAGCCGCATTTTTAATGTTATGTTTGATTGTTGCGATTGCAAATATAAACTGTGAGTACTTTGTTTAAAGAAAATCTATTTATTGTGGCCTTCTGATGCTATATTTTCTCAGCAATATTTAGTATTTATGTTCACAATATTATTAGTTTAGAGGGAGGCCAGTAGTGGCGCAAGCGCACAAAGTGTGACTAAAACCGTCTGGTTGTGGGTACCATCCCCACTCGAGGAGATGAAATATTTACATTTATATTTCCATTTCTTCGGTCTGGTGACGAGGCAAAGCGTGGTGTTGAGTTCTGCGACTCAATACGCAATGCCTCCAGAAAGAAAGTTCGGCAGAAAGTGGGGAACGGAGTGTCTTAACACTAGGTTCCCTCTGCCTACCCTGTAGTGTGCGGGATACAACGTGACTCTGAATTAAAATATATTAGTTTCCTTGGTCTAATTGATAAATTATTAAAACTACTCTATATATAGTGGCCTACATGATGTAGTACACTAGGACCAGTAGGTGTAGTGTGATCGCCACTAAAATAAAGGTTTGTGGTATAAAATATTTAAAATTTTTGTATGTCCTTATTTAGAAACTTAAATCGTGTTTGTATGCAGAATAATCTTAGGATAATCCTGGTCGGTTTCCAGGAGGCGCGGGTTCGAGTTCCGCTACGTTCAAATTTTAATACGTTTTCTAAATAAATATTTTTCTTTCCTAAGTGTGAAATAACACTTTAAAAATGTTTAAAAATCTTAGGATAATTGGGTCATTATTGATTTAAAACATTAATTTTATTTTCTCACTTTGTTTCAGGCCAATGCGGACCTAACGAAGAGTTCTCGAGCTGCGGCTCCTGTGACGGGTCTTGCGGTAACCCGAGACCCATATGTATAAACTCGTGTACGACGGGCTGCTTCTGTAGAGATGACTACGTCAGAGATAATAATGGCAAATGTATTAAAGTAGGCGATTGTTAGAAACAAATATTTTTTATAACATTGTTATCTAATAATATACTATAGCTTGTCTTCTACATGTTTTATTTACTGTAATAAGAAAAATAATTAAACTCTTTAAGGGAAACGCTACTTTTACTTATATTATTGTACTGACGACGACACGATATTTACAGACAGATATGGTTTTACATAAAAAATCACTCGTACGAAATATTTCATATAATAACAAATCTGTTCTTTAATAAAACTAAATAACAAACAGTCATTTTCAGAAACAGTCAATAAAGTAAACTTTATTTTTATACTTTTGCTTGTATCTCTAGTATAACGCAATTTGATCACTGTTATTGTTTAATTGGTATGTTCTCCTGTAATTAAGTTATAAATGAATGATGACACTGGGCAGGCGTAATAGATTTTTCGGTTTGATTCCCACTCGATGAGATGAAATATGTAGTATTTTCATTTTCCTTCCTCTTATAAGAATCAAAAAACAGCGTTGAGTTCCGCAACTCAACATTCATTGTGCCGTGTGAGCCCGGCCTAGAATAGGATCATCCTGATACTGGTGGTATCGTAAGAGGAGACTAAAGTACGTGTGGTAGAGTGACGTCGCCAGCAATGGCAACACGCATGGGCAGACTCGACCGGCTCATTACCACCCCCGGCATTTAAAACCGGCGTGAAGTAGTGGCTTTATGCCACTGCGTATCGCATCAGGTAATGTCGGGCTCCGGCGCCCAACCCACCTTAAAGGCAGGCAACGCACCTGTAGCTCCTGTAGCTCCTCTGGTGTTGCACGGGGTCGTGGGCGGCGGTAGTCACTTACCGTCTGGTGACCCGAACACTAGTTTGCCTTGTCTTTTCCCATAAAAAAAAATGCCTCTAGAGTTTGACAAAAAGTAGAAAAAATCTTTGGTGTAACAAAACGCCACGCTTTGTCTTATTACCAAACCAAGAAAATAAAAATATTAAATATTTAAATTCCTCTAGTGGGAATCAAATCCACAACCGTCGACCCATGCGACTGGGCCACGACGGTCTCAATTATAAAGATTACATATTATTGATTAAATTAAATTTGAGACTAATTTTAAAACAGATTAAGTATAGGGTTACATTTTCTTACGAAAACTAAGAGCCCGACATAGCCAATGTCTTATGTTATATCTTTTAAATATTAAGTGAATGAACTGAGCCATGAGCCGGTAGGTCCATGCCCACTCCAAAATAGTCTTGTCACTCTAGAAAATTTACAAATAAAAAATTTTGCCTGAAAAATGAACACAAACCGTTTACACGAACTGATTCAATTTTTAATTCCAGAACACCTTTAAAAAATGTGTCTAGATATGCCCATGCCCTGAATTTAGGCGTTCTGAACCTTTGCGCATACACTAGGAAGGAAATAAGATATTAATCAAAAGTAGGTTGAAATCCTAAAATCAACTCTGCGCAGCCATCTAGGTACACCCAACTCCAGGGCGACCACGATTTCGCGTTCGTATTGGACGAGTACATGTGCATACCAAATTATTTATTAGGATACATGGTCACAATCTTCGGTAGTATAGTGGTAAGTATCCCCGCCTGTCACGCGGGAGACCGGGGTTCGATTCCCCGCCGGAGAGTTTCTTTTATTAAGTTAAAATTTTTGTTTTTTTTTGTACACTTTTACGTAATAGACATTGATATGAAAAAGGAGAATTTCGCTTTATTCAGCAGAGTTTTTTGTAATTTGGTAAAAGATTGTTTATTTAGATGATTTGCTTGCCAACGTCCATACCACGTTGAACACACCGGTTCTCGTCCGATCACCGAAGTTAAGCAACGTCGGGCGCGGTCAGTACTTGGATGGGTGACCGCCTGGGAACACCGCGTGCCGTTGGCTTTTTTGCGTATGCATGTTTATTTTTTATTTGTAGTGTCTATACTGTGAGCGGATATCCAACGTGCAACGGAATATCCTACACGCGAGCGGGACTCTTCCTGTGTTAGAAGAGTATCGACACCCATCTTTTTTTTCGGACTTGAGGTCAATGATGTTAGCTCTACTGGCTTTTACAGCGACACCGGGTGTGTAGGAAGAGGGTACTCTGTGCTTGGAAAAATGTAAGCACTGTGTGGCTGTCTGTGAGGAAGTCAACGGCGGCAAGGGGAGTCTGCGGGACTCGATTAAAAGCTCTTTTGTTTTAAATGTATTAGATTTTAATAGAGTAATTAAAATTGTGGTTTCATTTATGCGTTGTCATCTACTACTTTGAATTACACTCTTTATATATCATTATTGGTCACCACAGCATGATTTTCCTTCAAATGCTTATCATTATTCTCACTAATTGTCATCGTCTTTACACACACATTTTTAGCGAAATCCATTCCATTTTTTAAATAAATAGGGGTATTTATATATGTTACTTCAATAAACGTGCATTATAATGCCCAAGCTTATATCTCACAGCTAAATTTCAGCTTTTCACGCAGGTTTTAAAAAATATATATTTTTTGATTAAAAATATTATGCGTTTTCAAACGTCAATCGACTAATGTCACAAATGTCAGAACTAACTTATCATTTGCTCAGTTAGTAAAAAGTTTGTTTTGTTTATCACAATTCAAATTAAAAATAAAGTAGTATAATGTAAGTTTTGTATTTTTTTATCATAAATTACTTCACACCATATTTTTAAAGGGTAACTTGTAACTTATATGTTACACACTTTAAGGATTGTAAAAGTGCTATATTTAAAGATATATGATATCATTTTAGGATGGAGTCTAGGTCTTTGATGCTTTTATAAAGTTCATGGAAACGTATGTAAAACGTTCATTGTTTTATGAAACTCCTTCTTTTGTATTTAAATCATTAATAATGAGGTAATTACACCAAATAAACTAAAGACTTGCAAGGGAATCTACTTAAGAAACATTTAAGTGTTGTATTATTGCTATAATACCTGAAAACATCTTTAGGAACAGTGATCTAGGTAGGCCTCGAAAAAGAGTCGAAGGGCGTCTGAGAGCTGAAAAACTATGGGGACAACTTTCCTATTTATTAAATTCTATTGCTGAAGGAGTTTCCATAAAAATGGAAAAATGGAAAAAAGTAAGCACTTTATTTATTTCTTTAAAAAGAAGTAATTAATAATGTATCCTATACTGTGTGTGTAGTGCAGGTAACTGCAGAACTTGAATATATAAATTTTTTTTTTTCAATTTTATTTTTTCTTTCACCATTAAACCCAATGGTTTTTAAATATATAAATCAAATAAATTAGCTTCACGGTGTATCCCGCACACAGCAGGCTAGGCAGACGGAATCTTGTTAAGACACACCGTTCCCCACTTTTCGCCAACTTCTGGAGGCATTGCATCTTGAGTGGCGGAAACCAACGCCGGGCTTTTCCTCGACACCAGAGTGAAGAAATGAAAATATAAATGTAAGTAAATATTCTATCTCCTCGAGTGGGGACTAAGCTCACAACCAGTTGATTTTACAATCACACTCTGTGTCCCTGAGCTATGACTGGCCTCAATGTGTACTCTATTTGCTTTATAAAATAGTATTTGAACCTACAGCAGGCAAGTGTTCCCTAATCAGACCATCCCTGACAAGCTATTCCAGCACTTAACATACTAAGTTAGTAAGAATTTAGTAAATTTTTTTTTCAATGTTGTTATTGAGAGTTTGAGCGCGGCGTTGAGTTCAGCCACTCAACACGCAATGTCTCCAGAATTCGGCAGAAAGTGGCGAACGGAGTGTCTTAACACTAGGCTCCCTTTGCCTACCCAGCTGTGCGGGATACAGTGTGAAGCTGATTTTTTTTATTTTATAATTTATTTTAAAAACTGATATAATTTCTTATAGTATAATAAATTTGAGAGTGAAACCTTTGAACATTTTCTATATCCTACTATGCTATTAATATTATAAACATGAAAGTTTGTAAGGAAGGATGTTTATTCCACTTTCATGCAAAACTGAGATTTTGTTCAAACTTCATCAGAATAACACATGGCTACAATTTATATAAACAATTATTATATATAATGTATTATATGGCTATAGCATAAAGATAAGCTCTGTTTGGGTCCTTCCTATAATATAAGAATAAACAAACAAAATTAACTAAGACTAATAATTTCAGATTTGGGCATATTGGAAAGCCAAGATCAAAAATCAAGCAGCTTTTTTAATAAAGAAATTAAATGCAAGTGGTAGTAGTCCATGGAGCGGCTGGAAGTTGACTGCTATGGAACAAAGGGTGCTTGTGGTGTTGGGAGAACTGTTGTTATTGTCTCGGGCTTTAATATTTATTATTTTCATGTAATTTTTTTCTGCTTTATTTGTATATATTACACATGCAAAATAATGTTTTATATATATATTGAGGCCAGTCGTGGCACAGGGACATAAAGTGTGACTGTAAGACCGACTGGTTGTGGGTTCGATCCCCCACTCGAGGAGATGAAATATTTTCTTAAATTTATATTTTATTTCTTAGCTCTGCAACACGCAATGCCTCCAGAATTCGGCAGAAAGTGGGGAATGAAGTGTCTTAACACTAGGTTCCCTCTGCCAACCCAGCTGCTGAAGCTGATTTATTTTTATGATTTTTATTTATATATATATATTATATGTATAGACTGTTGTGATGCAATAACAACAAGTCAAAGTGCACTGTTAATTTGTGCCACTAAACACTATGCCTCAAGAATCTTAAGGAAAGTAGGGAATGCAGTGTCTTACTAGGTGCCTTTTGTCTACTCTGCTAAACTTATTTAGAAAATGTATAAAAATTTTGAATGTAGCGGGACTCGAACCCGCGCCTCCTGGAAACCGACCAGGCTGACGTGAATAATGCTTAAGATACTTTTTTTTTAAATGTAAAGAAAAAGTATCTTAACCATTATTCACGTCAGATGAGTAGTTAATATATGTTAATCCTTCAACTTATGTGGTGACATTAGGTTCAGATGGTACCTATAAGATTATTTTATAACATATTTTACTTGGCTTTCACTTTCATAGGTTAAAAGAAACCCTATTAAATTCTTAGGTCTATGCTGCCACACTATTCTCATATAAATCCTTACAACTTATCATATATTGAAATACAATTGTTATTTATTGTATAGTTCAACAGTATTTATAATTAGTTGTTTCAGAACCCTCATCACCATTGCAAACACCACCAGAGTTTGTGACGACGCCTGTTCGTACAGTGGTGTCCCCGCGAGCAGGGCCGCGCCCCGTTTAAAATTGAACTAAGCCAGATTAGAACTGGAGAAGACCAGGAAGAACAATCTCCTCGAGACAAAAATGAAAATAATGCAGATTTTTTATAAACATACAGCAATACTTAAAAATATAACAAGATCAACACAAGAAAGAAAAGATTTTTTTGTTACTTTTTTAAAATTATTAATGCCTGCCTGCCTATTTTTTTATTTCCCGTTTAAAGTATTTTTTCAATAATCTGGTGATTTGTATTTTGTTAATTTAAAAATCGATTTATAGAAAAAACTTAACTTAACTTAGCTTCACGCTTTATCCCTAGCGGGGTAGTCAGAGAGAACGGAGCGCCAAACGCTACGGTCTCTACATACCACTTTCGCCTCGTCCACTGTCATCAACCTCTTCATACCTAGGCTAACGGTCGTCATACCCTTCGGGGGGTCCTCATGCTTTTTACGTGACCTTCCTCCAGTATCTTATAGAAAAAAAATATATTAAAATCTATTATTACCGAAACAATTCTTTTAAAGTTATAATCGTTTTCAAAAACGGTGCCTTAGAGAAGGAAATATATAAATTACTGTTTATTCCTAACTTAAAAATTCACTTAGACCCTACAAATAGGTCTAAGTAATAAAT
>JAATLQ010029572.1:7011-23704 GCA_013421005.1 Heliconius erato x Heliconius himera | reverse complement strand
ATTAAAGCAGCGCATGCGTGAAAGTGTCTCAACGGGTAGGACTTTATGCACATTTATCATATTTATGTCAAATTACAATAAAATATACATATAATAAACGATATATAAACCTTCCCTGAGAAATACTCTACCTAATGGTGAAAACCGCATCAAAATCCGTTGGGTGGTTTAGAAGAAGATCGCTTAGAAAGGCCAGACAGAGACGAAATGCGTTCTTATTTTATAAGATATAGAGATGTTTAATTGTCTAATGCACGATATAAAGTTTTAATATAAAGTTCTTACAGTAAAGTACTTAAACATTCAAAAATGTTTAGTATATCTTCTACACTTTTATGAATGTTTAAGTAATAATATTTAATCTTGCAGAACTTTTGTAAATCAAATACGGCAGTGAATTTTAATAAATATTTGAAAAATTTGTGCAGTGTCATTTATTCACCGAAATATTTGAAATTCATTAATTAGGGTATGTTTATTTTATAGCGGTTGTGGTATTTATTTGTTATTTAGTATTAATTTAGATGATTTTTAATAAAAAAAAAATCTATTTTGCTCTCTGAAATTATATGGTGGTTAGGTTAGGTTAACCACTGTAGCCATAGTAGGTTTCATTTTATTAATATTGTAAATGTAATATTATGTAACTTTTTCAGAATGCAAAATAATTGTGACATGCTAGGTTTTCTTCTAGAAGATATTTCTTCAGATAGTGAGAGTTTGTGCTACGTGGAACCAGGCGAATAACGAGGTGAATAATGCAATGTTGGACCGCACACTATGATGGTTCAGTTTAATCAAATGAGCATACGGGAATCATGGTGTACCAAAAAAAAATATAATATATTTGAAGAATGCCACGCTGACAGAGCTATTTAGTATAATTTAGTCGTAGAAACATTTTGAAACGTCTTTTTACTATCTAGAGGACTTCAGTAAGAATACTATGCAGAAATAAATCAATTGGATCCCAAAACTTTTGTATAAATGTAATCCAAGGGATCTTGACTACTAGCAACGACGACAAACTGCAAGCCAAATTTTATATTCTCTCAATGTCTCTGAATTTTCATCTACAATTCTTGGTGAAACGCTTCAAGCCTCAGTTCCAACCAAATCACGTACAGAAAGCAAATTGCACCAGCGAGATTATTTGAAGGAAACACGCAAAATACTCCATATGGCAATAAAGTACCTGTAAAATATCAGTTTGTATCCGCAAACACTATTTCTTGTCCTTGCGACCTTTTTAGATATTTATAAGGTATATTTGTCATATATTTGTCTTTAAATAACATTTTATTTTATATTTTTATTTTTATTAAATTTTATACCGACGGTCACGGTGGTTAGCAAACTAACCACCTTATTGCTCGAAAGGCTTATGCATTATTTTTGTATAATATTTTTTTACTCAATAATAATCGACATTTAATACAAAAATGCATTTTTTTTTATTTAAAAAATCCTTCATATAAAAGTGTGGCTGAAAGAACTAATGCTCATTTGTTATAGGCACAAGCCAAAAAATTTAAGATTGATGGTAGAATATAAATAAAAATATTTTTTATTTTTTTCATCTTTACGCTGTGTCATGCAGCAGGGTACGGGGGCGAGAGAATCTAGAGTTTAAACACTCCGTTTTCAGTTTTCGTCCAAATTTAGAGATTTGACACTATTTTTTGAGTGCCGGAAAATACTGCAAAAAAATCAATGCCCCGAGTCGAATAAATAACCATCGTGTTAACACTCAGAAACCGTGCCAGTCTAATGTGCGATATTAATATAGCATTAGCTTTACAATATAATTTTTAAAAGTAAAAAGTTTGTTGTGAGATACTTTGTTATCTTCGCGCGTGCCAAAAAATTTAAGATTGATGGCAGAGTGCTTTACTTTAACAAAAACAAATATTTATACTTTATTTCTTCATAATTTGCAATTTATGGTAGGACTTTTAGTTTCAGTTAATTTAAACTTTTATTATGTCCTTTACAAAAAAAATGTTTAATATTTTCATATAATCAAGATTGTAATACCAAAAACGATTTTTTTAGCCTCACGCCGTATCCCGCACATAGAAGGGTAGGCGGAGGGAACCTCGAGAAACCTCGTGTTAGACACTCCACTCCCATTAAGACACTTTCATTCTCCAAAGTCCGCGGAATTCTGGAGCTTTACCGAGAGCTTAACTGAGCTTAGCCTAGCTCGGTGCGAAATTAATTTAAGAGTCACTGTACTGTTCGGTTTCTAGCGGGCTCTGAGGTTAGTGACGAGGTTTACTACATTGTGTTAGACTTGTGAATGATTCCATGCATGCTTTTATAATAAAAGTTTTTACTTTATTAGTTTCACACTGTATTTTTTACATAGCTTAGTAGGCAGAGAAAGGTGGGAAATCTAGTGCTGTGACACTCCGTTCCCATTAAGAGACTTCCATTTCTCATTTTCCGTCGAATGCTGGACGCAATGTGAATTGAGTGACGGAATTTAACCCCAAGGTTTCCTTCGTTGTCTTTGTATTTTTTATTTGTCACTTCACTGTTTAAAGTAAGTAATTTCACATTTTTTGTCACAGGTTAGGGTAGACAGGGAGAACCTCAATGTCGGCGGGCCGAGCGCCTTGAGCCGTCGGCTGTACACCGGAGTGGTTCGATCGATGGCCCTCTACGGCGCTCCCGTATAGGCGGACGCCCTGGATCGGCAGAGCATCGCCCTGCTGCGACATGCACAGAGGGTGATGGCCATCCGGGCGAGGCAGTGGTGCTCTAGAAGGAGTCGACGGAACGGGCGAGAAAGGCTATTGCCGAACTCACAATCCGCCGTAAGAGACCGGGTCGCCGGAGGGCGGCACACGATCGCCGCCTTCCGCCCTAACGAGCCAGAGGGCGGTCAGCTTGGGGAAGCTGGCCGCCTACTAACCTGGCCCGAGTAGTCGCGCGCAGGATGCTCCCGCGCGCTACTCCGAGTAGGCCGTCGAGGGTGACCACACACCCTTGACTCCGCGACGTGCCTTGCAGGCTCCCGCCGCCGCGTTTCGCGGACGACTAGTGTCCCCGCGTCTCGCGGCCTGTGGCGGTCGAGGAGGAGCACCGTGAGGTTTTAGTAGGTATTCGGACGGCCTACATCTGCCAGTCCGCGAGTCCCAAATAACCGAGTTTGAGTGCCCACTCGGGCCGGTATCCGTAACAGGATTTCCTCACGAAAAAAAAGGCAGGGAGAACCTAGTATTACCATATATAAGTACCAGGTAGTAGTCTTCTTAAAACAACTTTATAATATACAGAGATACAAAGAAAAAGAATATTGTCATATTCAGAGGGTGTCCTGACTATTCTATCCGATATTTGTTTGTGGGCATACGGGTACGCGAACGCGGATCCTCGAGCCACTGTTATACCCTTACTCAGTCCGTAAGAGTGGTGTCCTTTCTTCCCTCCTCCTTCTTTCCCTAGCTCCCTCTTTCTTTTACTTCTTCTACTCTCCTATTTTACCTGCCCTATTCTTCTCCCTCCGATTTTTCCATAACTAGATTTTGGAGGTCAGATGGCAATCGCTCCATTGACAATGATGTATATAATATTCCCCAACACATTAATAACGCTGATGCAATCAATGATTACTTTTTGAATATTCCGGGGAATTCAAATTGCGATAAGTCTACATTGGATTTCTAGATTTATCTTAGATCTTTTTAAAAGCTATATCTGCCAGAACACAAACAGTTAACATTGGTAATGATATTAGCAATGAAGCAAGCGTCTCGTTTGGAGTGCCTCAGGGTAGCGTACATGGCTAGCGATAGCCCAGACTCGATCAATATCCTTATAAGATCTGAGCCTTGGATCCGTTATGCACGAGTCTGGAAGCATTGATCACGATAGCCATGGCCGGATAAGCTCTTCTTGGCCCAAATGGTGGAAGGTCACTGGTGTGGCTTGCGATCGTTGAATACCGCCCACGCTCAAGGGATTCATTTACAAGAACATCATGCGACCGATTCTTTTATACGGCACCAAATGTTAGCCAGCACTACCTCGGCACACTAAAAAACTTCACGTCACAGAAATGTAGATACTGAGGTGGATGTGCAACGTAACGCGGTCTGACCACATACGTAACACATTCATTAGAGGTAGTCTTGGGGTCCGTGACGTAGCCGATAAGATCCAAGAGCGTCGGAGATAGTAGGACCACGTTGCGCACCGGCCTAGGAACTATGTCGGATTGAAGTGCCTTGTTATGTCTGTCCCTGGAGTTAGACCTCCTGGACGACGCCCAAGGAAGCGCTGGTTGGATGTCGTGATACATGACATAAGAGCCAATGGACTAAACACAGCGAACAATACAAATCGTGCAAAGCGGAGTAGGTTAAGCAGGAAGGCATACCCCGGCAACATTTGCCGGTATTAATGCCAGAAGGAAAAAGAAAAAAGAAAAAAAATATTGATGATTGAATAATATATAACTTTTTTTAATATACTCCGTTATAATAATCGAAACTTATGGCATCATTCTTGTGCCATGTCTCTCAAGAGAGCAACTTTCGATTTGAGCTTGACTTTTGATTAAAAAATTATACAAAGAGCTTTTAAAAGCTTTTTACAGTAAAGTAGTTCTGAACCCACCAATTCAGAGAGATCGTGCAGAGAGATGTTGGAATACATCAATAGTCTAGATCAAATGTTAGTCTAATCAGAGTGAAGGAAAGAAAATGTTTTAAAATTATAATGTAAGATCAGACATTTTACAATTGGACCAAGACGACGCCTGAGAAAAATATTGAAAGAAAATTATTGTAATCCATTTTAAATATATGATATATTTTTTCTTTGTTATTCTCGCTCCTATGATGATATTAACAGTAATGGAGCGATAAAATAACAAATTGGGCGACCCTTAAGCGTTTTTGATTTGATCTCTTAAATTAAATAACTAACCTAATACTAACCATATTATAAAAAAAAAGCACTCACGGATAGCGGCCAATTTATTATTTTATAGCTCCATTTCCGTTAATATCATCATAACAGCGAGAACAACAACGTGGAAACTTACGTTATATCATATTACATATATAGAATTCGTTACCTCGTACAACTTCGTTTGCGTGAACTATTAAATGTTAAATTTTATCCGAAATCCGTTTTTTCTCAATATATATTAATATTCTAATATTGATACAGATAAAAGCACTAATATGTACATATATACCGGTTGAATGTCATTAAGTTATATTTTATAAAGTAGGTACTAGTGGTCACACAATCATCCAAAATTTCGTTCGTTTTTGTATCATTCTACTCCCTATAGTTTCATCTGTGTATTACCTGCCATTCACTCAGTGTCAAAAGTATTTCTCTCTCTTATATAAAAATGTGTTTCATCGTTGCAGGTGTTTTTTTAAAGTATACAATTGACGGCTGAACATCGTTAGCGGCGGCGGCGGCGGCGATTGCTTTTTAGATTTGTCCGGCGTCGGCGAGTGTATTTATAATAACCATTATATGTACACATTGAAGGCAGTCATGGCGTGAGGCGTAATTGTGCTACTCTACGGGATACAGCGTGAAACTAAAAAAAATACTTTTTCTTCAGCTTCCAGAGCCAAGGGCGATGATACTAGAGCGACTATGAGATTAACATATTAAATATTACTAATCGCACTCAAAAAGTTTCCGGTAGTGGTTACGAGTCAGATTTTGTACCCATAACCTCTGGCGTCCCACAGGGATCCATATTGGGCCCCTTATTGTTTTTAATGTTTATCAATGATATTAAGAAATGTTTTAAATTCTGTAACATTCTACTCTACGCGGATGACCTAAAAATTATCATACTATAGATAATCTCAATGACCACTTCAAGTTTCAAGAAGATCTTAATAATTTTTCAACATACTGCAAAGACAATAAACTTAATTTAAATTTAAATAAATGTAAGCATATCATCTTCACAAAAAAGAAAAACTTTAGCCAATTTTCGTATAGATTATATGATGTGCAGCTTGAAACTGTAAACTCCATCAGAGATCTTGGGGTTCTACTGGATCACAAGCTTCATCTTGACTTACAAATTGAAAGTATTAAAAATAAAGCCTTTAAGATGTATGGCTTCGTTATGCGATCTACCAAAAATTTTAGGCGTCCTTCTTCATATCTCACTCTTTATAAGGCTTTAATTCGCTCCCAGGTTGGGTACGCTGTGCCTGTATGGAACCCTTTATATGATAAGTACATAGTATGTCTTGAAAGTATTCAGATTAAATTTTTACGTGCCATGCAGTACAGATGCTATGGCAATCAAATACCGTATGTGCAATTGCTTAACGATTATAAGCTCATTACATTAGAAGCAAGACGTAAGCAGCTTGAAGCATTATTTTTATATAGTTTATGCCACGTTTATGAATAAGTATGATTGTCCTAGTTTGATTAATCAAATTTGTTACTGTATACCAACTAGAACACATTGCCGCAATCCTTGTCGATTATTTGCAACCAATCGTTGTCGAACAAATGCCGGTAAACGTCAACCACTATACAGAATGGTTAACTCATATAATAATCACTTTAATTCTATTGATATTGCGGCAACGCGTCCTAGCAGTTTCAAAAAAAGCAATACATTCACTGCTTAAATAATATTGTGTTTGGCGTACCTACGTATATAATATGTTACATTTATAATAATCTGTGGTAAACGGTGTTGGTGTTACATTTATATATTTTGTTATACTGTTCTTTTATTTACATGTATGTGCACTGTTTGTTTACCCCAATAAATGAAAAAAATAAATAATAATATTTCTTCGAATGGGCATTAAACGCGCAACCTGTCGCGTTTACAGTCACATGCTTGTGTCCTGCGCCACCACCTGTCTTAATTTTTTTAATTAAATCAAATATATTTCCGCTTAGGAGACGGTCCAACTTGTAAATTTTGAGATTTCACATTTTATATGGACAGTTAATCTTTCTTTCTGTTAAACAGAAAGAAAGATTTTTTTTACCGAGCGCCGGAGCCCGGCATTACCTGATGCGAAACGCAGTGGCATAAAACCACTACTTCACGTCGGTTTTAAATGCCGGGGGTGGTAATGATCCGGTCGAGTCTGCCCAGGCGTGTTGCCATTGCTGACGATGCTCTACCACACGTACTTTAGTCGCCTCTTACGACACCACCAGTACCAGGATGATCTTATTCTAGACCGGGATCACACGGCATAGCCTCCATCAAAGATTAACTCTCTATACGTCTTTTGAAATTAAACATACTGTTAAATTTTAATATAACTACAATAACTACAAGCAAGAAGAGCGAACTAGTATACGAGTATACTGTGATTACAAAATTTACTTTCACCAGAATTAATTAGGCGGACGCGTCAAATAAACACGGGTCTAAAGAAATGTCACGAGAGGGCAAAAGAGAATACTTAATGTTTCAGCTCCCGGTGCTTCCTCCCTACATCGACACCTACGCTATATATATATATATATATATATATATATATATATATATATATATATATATATATATATACGCTACGAGGATACTTTGAACTAATGAAGCGAAATTTTAAAGCTAAAATAATAATTTGTGAAAAATTGTTGCAAATTATATCATATATTTAGAATAGATTACAACGATTTTCTTTCAATAATCTTCGTAGGCGTCGTCGTGGCCCAATTGTAAAATGTCTGATCTTACATAAAATGGTTGTGGGCTCGACGCCCACTTGGGGGAGAGAATAATTTTAAAACATTTTCTTTCCTGTTTCTTTCCTGAGGATACAGCGTGAAGCTGATTTATTTTTATTTTATTTTCTTTCCTTCACTCTGATTAGACTAACATTTGATCTAGACTATTGATGTATTCCAATATCTCTCTGAACTGGTAGAAACAGAACTACTTTACTGTAAAAAGTTTTTAAAAGCTCTTCGTATAATTTATTTAATCGAAAGTCAGGTTCAAATTGAAAGTTGCTCTCATGAGAGACATAACACAAGAATAATAGCATAAGTTTCAATTTTTATAACGGAGTATATTAAAAAAAGTTATATATTATTCAATCGTCAATATTTCTTTTCTTTTTTCTTCTTCCTCCTGGCATTAATACCGGCAAATGTTGCCGGGGTATGCCTTCCTGCTTAACCTACTCCGCTTTGCACGATTTGTATTGTTCGCTGTGTTTAGTCCATTGGCTCTTATGTCATGCATCACGATATCCAACCAGCGCTTCCTTGGGCGTCGTCCAGGAGGTCTAATTCCAGGGACAGACATAACAAGGCACTTCAATCCGGCATAGTTCCTAGGCCGGTGCGCAACGTGGCCCTACTATCTCCGACGCTCTTGGATCTTATCGGCTACGTCACGGACCCCAAGACTACCTCGAATGAACGTGTTACGCATGTGGTCAGACCGCGTTACGCTGCACATCCACCTCAGTATCTTCATTTCCGTAACGTTCATTCGGTGTCGTATAAAACAATCGGTCGGATGATGTTCTTGTATATCAATTTCTTGAGCTTTGGCGATATTCAGCGATCGCAAGCCACACCAGTGACCTCCCGCCATTTGGGCCAAGCAGAGCTTATCCAGCCACGGACATTGTGATCAGTGCCTCCAGGCTCGTGCATAACGGAACCAAGGTATCTGAACTTTTCCGACCTAACGGCTGGCTCAGATTTTAAAAGGATATTGCTCGAGTTCGAGCTGCCGCTAGCAATGTACTCGAAGACGTGGTACATGTCTCTGATAGTTTCAATATATATTCTGGTACTTCAATAATTATTCTGGTTGTAGAGTAATACACTTGTTTTACCTACAGCTTTGTCCACGGTCAAACGGAAATAACATCTGATATTAGCGTTCAACCAAACAAACGCACTAACATACTTTATAATATAAGTAAATGGTATTATATATGTAAGTTTTATTTTTTTGATAATCGTGTTAATATCTTTTACGTACATTATACAATACCCACAGGCTTACCTCCATACTAGCCTAACAACAAGAACTACAAGAAAATATTAATATTAAAATTATAAATTTATATGAAATAATTAAATTAAAACTGTGTTTCAATTTTCAAATGAAAATTAATTAAATTACAAAGGATAGCTTTATTAGATACAAAATATTAATTTTAACATTATTGTCATTACAATATTTTGATTAATAGATTGTTAAATAAAGTAACGAGAGAAGGTCGTTTACTTCCATGAATCCTGGCAGGATTATAGATTTTTTTTTCAACAGAACATAATAATGAATTAATTAATAATTGAAAGTAAAATTATAGTTATATTTTTATATTTAATTATAAATATATAATTTCTTTTATATTTTCCTGATATTATCTTTCAGAAAACCATGTAACTGCTATATTGAACTTTGAAACCAAAAACTAAACTTTCCATCAAAACTTCCGAATGAGCTCGCAAAGTTATTTGGACTGATCGATCTCCGCTCCCGAGGGGAGGTGAGGGGGAGGGGGGAGGGGGGGGACCTCCACCCGTCTATATGCGTAACAATACGACGTTACCAACGTATCGGTTCCGGAGGTCGAGAGCTGGAGCAGAGTTACAATACAAATTACTTGTTTAATGCTTATTGACACCCTCTGAACCTTACAGCTACTGTACAATAGTATACGGACTCGTACGGACAGATCGTTTGTGCGTAGGGACCTCGAGCTCTTATATAAATTATGTGTACCTTGTTGCTATTTAAAGTTGAGTTCTTATTAGTAACACGTTCAAATTAGAAAAATACTTCTGTGTCGGCCAGTCGTGCAACTCAATACGTAATGTCTCCAGAATTTTTTTGAAAGTGAGGAACGAAAGTGTCTAAAAGTAGTGCCTTAATAATAGTTATTGCGTATATTAGTTAGTATAAATAAAATAAATGTTTTTCGTAAATACTTAAGTGTTGGCAAAAAGTATTACCTAATTGTGTTTGATCCCCATTCGAGGCGATAATTGTAGTATATTAAAAATAATAATAGCAAGGTGTTCCATTTTACATCTTAATTAGTTTCTTCATTAAGAACTGCAAAACCAACCAGCTGTCGAGGAAAATTAATATATCACTGAGGTCTGCGCCGAGGATCGACGAGTAATTACGACATAACTTATGAATACTAAACTGCTGCTACGAGTTACCTTGCATCCCGCATATAACAGGGTAGACAGAGGGAACCTAATGTGAGGATTGGCCTGCCCGCGTGCGAGTTCACATCTCCCGGCTCGAGTCCTTTACGTTACTGTCTACGCTCGGATAGCGTCGTGTCGCGTTCGCCGACGTCCCGGACGTCGGCCGCTTTCGACCTTTTCGGTTCTTTCGGGCCGATGACTGCCGGTGCGGGTATTTTTTCCTACGAACATATACGAACATAAACCGATCTCTTGGGTTTTACGATGAATGGCCGAAGTGGCGCGAGGCGAGACCGCTCTCGCTCGCGCCCTCGCATTTTATCAAGCGATGCTGTTAGCGGATCCGAGAGTAATTCCTCTCTCCGCCCCTCCCATTCTCCTGAAACAATGAGATGCCGTGCTCTTCGTGCTTCCTTGGATCTCAGAGGTGAAGCGTCGGAGAACCTTCCTCCTTCCTGCTCTCCTCATCCCGATGCTGTTCCTGTTGTCTTCCCGCCCTCCAGCGTTAGGCGTACTCCCACTTCGGGTTTTGGTCCGACGTGTGGAGTTCCAGACGCAGAGGTGATTCCTCAGTCTCGGTCAGCTACAAGAATTCCTAACCGTCCTTCAGATTACCAAGCAAGATCGCAGTTTGATGCTGATTTGGCCACCGTAGAAGAACTCATGAAAAGCGGAGCTCTCTCTCACTCGTTGTTGGAGCATATCACTATGTTCCTCAACGATAGAGGACGCAAATTTGATTGTGATGCTAGCTCCCATGATGTTACCATGGAAGTTACGCCAGAGAATAAGGTGTTACCACTATCTTCACGTGACCCTCGCATTTCCAGGAGGACTGTGACTACTTCGGCATCTTTCGCCGGTCCTTCTGACCCCCTCCTGCCGCCACCACTCCGCTAATGACGACACCTGCACCTGCGCCGACGACCTCATTCGCCGATGCTCTGCGTGCACCCGGACTTACAGCTTCGACGCAAGCTGGGTCGGCAGCGCCAGCTCAGCCATCTGCACAGCCCAAGCCGAAATTCCCGCCACTTATTGACGAAGAATTCCCCAATTGGACGGTGCATTTCCGGGCACTAAAGGACAGCCTGGGTCATGCTCCAAACGCACGCCCTTTCGGGAAGGGCATGCGTTTTACCCCGTGCTCTGTGGAGGAGTATCGGGTTGTACAACGCTACTTATGCGAGTTAGAAAAAACAGAGCGCATATCCTGGTTCTCGTATGCGCTGCCTTCGGAGATGAGTAAGAAGGTGGCCATCCGTGGATTACCAGCTACTACCACTGCAGACGAGATCATTGAGGCCCTGGGTGACTTGGGCTTCCAGGCTGAGTACGTGCGACCAATCAGGGCGAGGATGGGGCGCCCTGGCTGCATCTTTTTCGCAGTACTCACCAACACTCCTGACTTGGTGCCCGGCATATACGGTGTCACCGAGCTGCTCTTCATGCCGGGCATCAAAATAGAGGCCTGGAGGAGCAAGAAGGGCCCGGCGCAATGTCATCGCTGCCAGGCGTTCCGTCACTCCAGTTTCGGGTGCCATCGACGTCTGGCTTGCGTGAGGTGCGGTGAGGAGCACCTCGCGCGCGACTGCCCGAGACCCCTTGAAGTTGCTGCTACCTGTGTGAACTGCGGAGGCGCGCACCCGGCCAACCATACGGCCTGTCCGCAGTTCAAACGTGAACTCCGCAACAAGAGGGCTGGTACAGTAGCTCTTTCTCAACCAGACGCAATACGGAAGCCCAGGGCAGTCGCACCCCGGGAAGATGTCAACATGGTTGGCGCGGAATGCCAGGCCACCAATCTGATGGCTCCCGCCAACCCTCCTACTGAGAGAGGAGGAAGGAGAGCCAAAAAGAGGGGCGGGAAGAGGACCAGAAGGCAGGAGGAGCAAGCTAAGGCGTCTCTTCCCCCTCCCGCAGTACCCGCTACCCGAACACCCGTAGTTGTAGCCACCAATGCAGCCACAACCGCATCCATAACCACACATAAATTGCAGGCCAAGGCGCAGCCTGCTACCATCGCTATAGACAGGGCCATTGACACCCTCAAGGAAGTTCTCATCGCCTTGAGGGAAGGTCAAGATCCTGTGCAATGTGTGTTAGAAGGAATGAAGACCCTCCTTCTCAATGTCTGAAGACCTTAAAATCATCTACTGGAACGCCCGGGGATTGAGAAGGAGGATGCCCTCCCTCCGCCATATTCTGCGTGAACAGGGAGCAGACGTCGCGTTAGTGAATGAGTCGCACTTACATCCGGCGTACTCCGCTAGCATCTCGGGATACCAGGTGCTTCGATTGGATACTACGGCCGCTACGTCGATGAGGGGGCTCTTGGTGGCGGTTCGTAATAATCTAATATTCCATCCACTACCTTCACTCGATATCCAGTCATTCCAGGCTCTGGGTGTCGAAATCCAATTTGAAGCCAAACCTTTAAAGATCTTCGCAGTTTATCGCCCGGGCAGCAGCAGTAGTTCCCTGGATGCCAGCGATGTGCGTCAGCTCTTCTCCAACTCCACTCCAACCTTTGCTGCGGGCGATTGGAACGCGCACCACCCTGCCTGGGGCTCGCTCTCCTCTAACCAGGCGGGAAGGCTTTTGTTCCGTGGAACTGAAAGTGGTGGATATGAAGTGCAGGGTCCGGAGGAACCTACTCATTACCCGGACTCTGGCAGCATGAACCCCACCATTATAGATTTGGTAGTGCACAAGGGGCTGAACTCAATCGACCTGGAGGTACTCCCGGATGCCTTCGGGTCTGATCATCAGCCGGTTGTGGCCATCATTAAGGGTTGTCCGACTTTTGCTAGAGCTCCCCCGCCAGGTGGCCGGATTCTTTGGGAGCGGTTTGAGAGCGTGCTCCGCGCCAAACCATCTCCGTGCACTGAACCCATTACTGACGCCTCCAGCTTAGACCGACTGGAACATGCAATTGTGGCCAATATCAAAGACGCCATGAAGCTGGCCACTGCACCCCCAAATCATCGCGGATTGCCACCACTACCAAAATGGATTGAGGCGCTCATCCATAAGAAGAGGGTCACCAGAGCGGAATGGCAGGCAACCAGGGACCCTGCCATCAAGAGGAAATTGAACTCCCTCATAGAGCAGATCAGGGCTGCTCTTGGTAGTCGTGAGGCTTCCAGGTGGGAGCAACGCATTTCGGAGGCATGTGAGGACCAGCACTCACTGTACCGCCTTAGCCGCCAGTTAACTAAGAAGAGGCCACCAGTTCGTCCATTGCTCCATGAAGATGGCACTCTCCGGTACTCTTCGGAGGAGAGAGCGGACATATTAGCGAGATATCTGGCGGCGCAGTTCCAGCCTAACCCCAGTGAGTGCCCGGACCTCCATGCCGAGGTCGAAGATGAGGTGAAGGCGCTGTTGGTCTCACTTAGAACCCTCTCAACACCAGCTCCTCCATTTTTCTCCCCCTCTTCTGTTAAGAAGGCGATCCGGGGTCTAAAGCCCAGGAAGGCACCTGGGATTGACGGAGTGACGAACAGTGCTCTACGGCACCTGGACAGTAGAACCATAGCTGCGACGGCCAGACTTTTCAGCGCCATCCTGCGCTTGGGTCATTTTCCCCTGGCATGGAAAGAGGGTCTGGTCGTCATGATCCCGAAGCCCCGCAAAAATCATCGAAAACCTGATGGGTATCGTCCGATTACTCTACTGAACACCCTTGCCAAACTGTTCGAGAGGATGTTACTACCGCTCCTCCAGCCGCACCTTCACCCGCGGCCCGAACAGTTTGGTTTCAGAAGTGGTCACTCAACGACGCTTCAAGTGGCCCGTGTTATCCATTTCGCAGCAGCAGCAGAAAACAGGAAGGAGAGTGCAGTTGCAGCCTTCCTGGATGTCGCCAGCGCTTTTGACCGCGTCTGGCACCCGGGACTGATGATCAAGATTCTTCGCGCTGGAACTCCGCATCACATCGCGCTTGTCCTCGCCGCCTTCCTCCACGGCAGGACCTTCCGCGTCAGAGTGGAGAGTGCAATTTCTAGCAGCCACCTGATCGCCGCCGGAGTACCGCAGGGCAGTACGCTATCACCTGCCCTGTACTCGTGGTACACCAACGACCTTCCAGCGGAGCAGGGCTCGATGTTGGCGCTTTACGCCGACGACATCGCCCTGCTCTCGAAGAGCTTGAATCTTGAGCACGCCGCCATCAAACTTCAGCGTGCACTTGACTTGCTCCCCAGTTGGCTGTCGGAGTGGAGGCTCTCCCTCAGTGTGGCAAAAACTCAGGCGTTTGGGAGCCGCCCGAGACTGCCTTCTCCGCTGCGTCTTTTGGGTGAGCAGGTCCCCTGGAGCCCGAAGATCACCTACCTAGGCGTAACCATTGATAGGAGGTTGCGCATGGCTGGGCAGGTGAAGAAGACTGTTGCTGCTACAAAAGTGGCCTTATTCCATCTGCGCCCTTTAATGAGATCCAGCTTGCCGCTTAGTACGAAGTTGGCCCTTTACAAGGCCTACGTGAGACCAAGGCTCACCTACGCAACACCGGCCTGGTATGCGCTTGCAAATGCGCGCCAGCGCAAGGCCTTGCAGGTGGTCCAAAACATCGCCTTGAGGCATGTTACTCAGGCTCCTTACTTCGTAAGGAATACCACGATCCAGAGAGACCTCAAAATAGAGAGCCTGGAGGAGCATATCGGCCGGCTCGCACACAATGCGTTCAGCCGTGCCGATATTTCGGATCACCTGCACTTGCAGAACATCGCACCGTGGCACACCAGGCCACCTGACCGGAAGCGCCTGCCAAGGGATGTCCTTACCTCTCCAAATTCTGCATCTTGAGCTGCTCCCTCGGTCGCTGGTCGTCTAAGCTGGGCCTCCCTTGGGTCAACCAAGGGTCTCACCTGGCTGGGCTGACCGCCCAGGGAGCACTATAGCTCATCTCATCTTCCTTATACCCATTTTCATCTCCTGATTTCTCCCTTGGCTCTCAGGTCATACCCCGATGACGCAGGCATATTAATGTCTGCCGTGTGAGACTACAGCCAGAGGGCTCATTGCCCTGATGCTGTTTCCCGGTCCCCCGGATGAATGAAATCCCCTAATGTGAGTCTTATATTCCGTTCCGTTCCGTTCCGTCCCCGCTTTTGGAAAAAATATATTAATACTTATTTAGAATACCCGACCCTGGTCCCAGGAGGCGCGGGTTCGAGTCCCGCTACTTTCAAATTTTTATAAGTTTTCTAAATAAATATTTTTTTTACAATTACAGTTAGCGTCTCTTTTTGAGCTTTTAGTAGAAACGTATTATAGTCAAGAATATGAAAATTAGATTAAAATGAAATTGAATTTTAATGTCGTAAATAATGAATGTTTCAAAAAACTAAGCAACTTTATAACCACCACTGCAAACGACGGACTCATTTGTAATACCGTCTAATATTACTATATTTATATAATTTATTACGTCAAGCACTGTCGCGTTGTTCCCTGTTACTGCGTAAAATATAAAAAGAACAGCGGACGGAAGACGCAGATACCTGACGACGCGATCTGTCTTGTCAGAAAGATTACATCTGACATATATGTAGGTGCCATGGGGAGTGTAAATGAGTGAGGGAGTGCACTAAGAGAATATTTCCCCAAATTCCAACGAGAACAAGAAAAATGTAACTTTACATTTCATTCGTCCACGAACAAGACGCGGGTTCATCTCATTTAGTATACTGCCATTAGAGCGCTCTGCACAGTACACAATACGCTGTACGCTGTACACATTAACGACAACACGGAATGTCTCTTCCATCGAATTCCTTTTATAGCTTAAAAGCTTTGATTAATTGCAACTTCACGAGCTTTGGAAGGCTTTTAAGGCTGAATTAGTATTTTTGTTTCTAAGTAATCCGAAAGTCCCCTCTTCGGCTCCCGTACTAACAGATTTATATATTTTTCAAGTACCAAATTAAACTTTGTTTCTGACATTAGCAGCCTCCCACTTTTTCCCGCATAAAAAAGCAGTGAGAACCTAGTGTTAAGATACTCTGTTCCCCAAGCACCGCTAAATTTTTAGTTCAAGATATTGAGTGTTGAGTTAGGAACTCAATTGAGTTTGAGGGAACTCAATTTTTATCAGAAGGGGGAACAAAAATAAATTAAATATAATCCCACTGCACCACGATAGCCTGAAGCAGAGCCTGAGTATATGTTATAATCTTTGGCAAAGTTGTAGTACTTCTGAGTTACGGTAAGAACATATTTTTTCAAACTGGACAAAATCTCAAAATGGATTGAATATTTTGTAACAGTATATACCTTGAGTATAAGTAAAAAATAAATAAATAAATAAAATAAAATATGCATGGCAATACAAATAAATAACATAGTTAATTATGAATAATACAAACTATATATTTTGAATAAAATATTAATCGAGACGAGTTCGTGTATTGTCGTCCCGAGTGTCGCGACCGTCGTTTCGTATATATAGGTGGTGGTGATGCTCGGAAGGCAGCGGTCGAGTCGAACTATTAAGTACTACGGTACAAATGAATATGATGCACATAAAGAC
>JAATLQ010029571.1:64905-82172 GCA_013421005.1 Heliconius erato x Heliconius himera | reverse complement strand
CAGAATGTCTTAACGCTAGGTTGCTTTTGCCTATCCTGCTATATAAGGGATGCAACGTAAAGCTGAAATAAAACAAATTTAATGGCTGTTATTTTTTTAATTATACGCGTTGGTAATGAAGCCATACATACAGCCACGGCCATTTAAAATTGTCATAAACGTATTCGATGTCATACAAATAGCACGTATTGGTTATTTAAACCAATAACTTACAATAAAGTATTTTTTTATATTTATTCAATAATAATAATAAAATAACATATTATTGACTTGTTATTAGACAATGTGTAAATAGACAAGTGTATAATCTTTATTTTGTGTGAAAAAGCGTATAATTTTGAGATTATTACACAAACAAATTGTGTGACAATGAGTGATATCGAATCTGGAGTTAGTGTCAATCGATTTAAGAACCAATTTACAATAAATCGATTTTTAAAGACCATTTTTCATGGATTTTCTTTTGTGTTATTTGTGTTTGTGTTATTATTTGGATGTAAAATATGGTTGATGATGGATGAATCGTTGATGGTACATCCATTATTGAAGGATTTGAAGATGCTCACACCGTTCTTCTTTACTAATTGGAATTTTGTAAGTGTTTTGCGAGTATATTTTCTTGGTTAAAACTATAATCTCTATATATAATAAGACAGTAAAAATATTTTGTCTGTACATTTAGTAATTTTGACTGAAATGGATAGAGGGACACTTAAAAAGACTATTAGAAAGCAAAAAGATTTTTTTTGAATTTCTTGTCTGTCTGTCTGTCTGTCTGTCTGTCTGTCTGTCTGTCTGTCGACATATTGTTGTCCGCATTTTTCTCTGAAACTACTGAACCGATTTACTTGAAAATTTCACCAATTGCTTTGTTTTAACTCAATTTAGGTTCTAAAGTTTGGTTCATCAAAATCGGTTCATTAAAAAAAAAGTTATCGTCATTTGAATCGTCACTCGAGGAGATGAAATATTTACTTAAATTTATATTTCCATTTCTTCGCTCTGATGTCGAGGTTAAGCGTGGCGTTGAGTTCTGCCACTCAACACGCAATGCCTCCAGAATTGGGCAGAAAGTGGGGAACGGAGTGTCTTAACACTAGGTTCCCTCTGCCTACCCTGCTGTGTGCGGGATACAGCCTGAAGCTGATTTATTTATTTATTTTATTTTATTATTGTTGTCAATCAATTCTGCTTAAATCAATTATCATGTATTTTAAGCGGGCGAAGCCGTGGGCGGGCCGCTAGTTTATAATAATAAGTCAGTCCGTTCTTATTTTTTTGTCAAAATAGTGTTTTTGTTATTATTATTTTTTTTCACTTCACAATTCTTCCTAAAATATCTTGTCGTAAGCGCAACGTTCCGCTTTATCTTGTTACCAGATAGTAGAAAAGAAAGATAATTCATTGCTCCAAATGGCGATCGAACTTTGAATCGTCGCGTCAATGCGTTGTGTTACTATCTGCGCCACGAGAGTCTCAGTCAATAGTGACTATACGTGATTTTTTATGTTTTGTCTGCAATTGGTCTATCAAAACAAAAAATGTAAATATTTCAAATTATATTTGAACGGGTGCAACTTAAAACCGTTTTTATATATTGAAATATTTTAAATGTACTTTAACAAGTTCTCACTTGGTAGGAAAGTCCCCTGAAGTCTGGATTTACATTGTTATATGTACATATTTTGTGTTACATCGAATCTATATCATTTATTGTATCGTATTTTGATCAAATGTCGGCCTAGTGTCAAATTTCAACTATATTTTAAAGACAATAAGACCTTTTAGCAAAAGTATGTATAATTTTTTTTCTTGTACAGCAGGGAAAACAGTGTCAAAACACTTCATTCCCCGCCTTAAGCTCAACAAAAAAAAATAAACAAAACAAAAAGCTTGACTGCATAAACGAAATTATCCAGTAACATTCATACCTTAGAAATTGGGCTTTGCTTGGGGAGCGGAGTGTCTTATCTCTAGGTTCCCTCTGCCTACCCTGCTAGATACGGGATGCAGCGTGAAGTTAAAGCTTTGGCATAAATATAATAGACAAAACATTAACAAAGAGAGAAAAAAAACAAGCCCATAAGTTCATTACCATTAACAGTAGGAACCCATTTTAATTTTGCCGCGTTCCTTGTAAAGATTTAAATAGTTGAAGTACAAGTACTGGCTGTTAATTATAACGAACTATATATAAGAGTTGATTTTTCCTTTTTAATTTATATAGTCAAGGTTTATGTTGTGTTAAATATGTTCTTTGTTTAGGTCTTTTCATTTAACTTTTATCGCAGTCTTGATATATTTTAGTGGGGAGTGTTATAAATTCTTTATTTCAAAATAAGATATATACAGCCTTTTTTTTATTTTGGTGCTAAAATAGTTCATATTTGTTTTAAGCATATATGTAGATGTTATATATTTTTATAACCTGTCCTGGCCTGTAAAATATATAAAGACACTTGTGTTTTTGGGACGAAGATAACGGTACATCCAGGGGGTCAAAGATCCGAGGTAATAAAGAAATTTATAAATAAACAAGATATGCGCGAAGGGGTTATTCCCCTTCTTAGCAGTCGGGTAAAAAGCCGTCGTGTCGCAGTGGGAGTAAGACTGACAAATTCTATTAGGCGTATTCCTAATTTTCCAGATATTATGTGTTGAGTTGCGAAACTCAACACCACGTTTTGTCTTTGTTATTTTAATTTTTAACCGTCTTCTGTAAGAAAAGGAGGTTATCAATTCGACTGTATTTTTTATTTTTTATGTTTGTTACCTCAGAACTTTTGACTGGGTGAATTGATTCGGATGATTTTTTTTCTATTTGAAAGCTAGTGCTTCCCGTGTGGTCCCATTTTCTTTTGGTTTATTCTGACAATGGTATCTATCAGAAAATCACATAAGTCTAAAATTTGCATTAGGTGTGTGGGCGACAAATGGATCCGATCCGATGATTCTTTTTTTATTTGAAAGTATATATATACTTCGAGGATAGTTTTGTGAAAGTTTGGTTAGGTTCTGATTATGGGATCCGGTTCAAATTGAACAAGATGTATCTTTTTATTTAAAATTATACTGTAATAGTTACAATGAAAAATCAGTGTCAGAAGTGAGATTGCTCATGGTTGCATTTTTTTTCAACCAATTTTAATAAAGAAGATGTTCTCATTTTCAACGGGCTTTAAACATACCATACAATAACTTGAGAAGCATCTTTTTAAGGTATGAGACAAAAAAACCAACAAAAAAAAAACAACGAACTAAAAAGTAAAAAATAATTTTACGTAAAGTAAAACGTACTTTGATTTTATTAAACAAAAATAATTAAAAAAGTAATTTCATAATTTAATTACTAAGCCTGTTTGTTTTACTTGGCACCGACTTCAAAATTATAAAATCATTTTTTTTATTATTTTTGTTTAACAAAATCAAAGTACGTTTTACTTTATTAAAAAATAATTTATTCTATTCTAATCAAAATATAGTAAATAAAATAATATTTAAGAACAGTCGTGGCGCAGCGGTACTAAAAGTGTCTGTAAACGCGACTGGTTGTGGGTTCGGTCCCCACTCGAGGAAATGAGATATTTATTTATGAGGGAAATCAGATTTATTTATGTTTTCATTTCTTCGCTGTGGTGTCGAGGCAAAGCGCGGCGTTGAGTTCCGCCACTTAACACGCAATGCCTCTAGAATTCAGCGGAAAGTGGCGAACGGAGTCTTAATATTAGGTTCCCTCTGCCTACCCTGCAGGATACAGCGTGAAGCTGATTTTTTTATATAAATATAACAATTATGTATATTACTATAATCAAAGTGGGTTTTTATTAATCTACTTTTAATAACGTGCTTAAGTTACATTTTAAAATGATGACGCTATCATTTAGATTAATACTATTTTATCACGTAACAATCAGTTGTTTATAAGATTAGCGATCCGCTCGCGGCTTCGCCCGTTGAGCCAACACAAGTATATATTTTGTCATCTGAATTACTTTCGTGTTCTAATAATAATAATATTTTAAAGACCCTACATTAAAAACAAAAGTATCGATCAATTTCGTATCGTTTATACTAACATATTTTTTTTCTATTTATGAACCGAATTAAACAAAACAAACATAAAATGTTAAGGAAAGTTTGCTGCAATACAATATTGAAAAATGAATTAGATCAAAAAACAAAGTAAGTTTTATATATAGTAGGTTCCCGAGTTCCAATGGAAATAATTAACTAAATATATTGTATATTATTATAAGTTTTAAAGGGCTATCCACACTGAGGAGATGGGAAGGGATTCGTACCTGCGCCTCTTGGAAACCGTGCAAGCGCCCTGAACACTAAGCTTTACGTTCTCATCTCCGCCGAAATTTTTATAGGCTTGTTACAAAATAAATGAATTGCTATTGTGTGTTGTTTTATTACAATTATGTCAAAGATTTTGTACAATTTAGCTATAATCCTAGGATCCGCTACATGCTGTGCACGGCGGGTGTAGCAGAGCGAATCTACAAGGTCGGAACAAAGTAATTTCCAAAAATCTCTTTCTCAATTTTTGATTTAATAAATCTGACAGGTAGTGTTCACAATGTTCTTTTGAGGTTACCTTTATGGTTCCTAAGAGTTCTGCAATGACTGAAACAGGTGGAAATCTGATGGAAAAAGGTCAGGTCTTTTTTTAACCTCATCAGTTGCTGACAGTAGAGGTCAGAATCGATAATTCAAAACACTATCACATATTGGATAAAACTCATAGTGGACGATTCCCTTCCAATCCTCCATTATCCTCAATCTTGTATTCAGACTTTCGTAAGTGAGGTAAAACCGTTTTATGATCAACATCCAGTTCTTCAGCAATGTCGTAGCTGCTAATATGTCGATCTTGCTCCACTTTCTTAAAGATGGCACTGATTTTATCTGTGTCATGGCGTCCAGACGTCATCTTTCACACTAAAAAAAACTGAAACGCTTGTGCTACTCTTATTGATAAAGCATTAGGTGCGTAAACTATGGTTCGTCGCATTTTTACTTTTTTTTGTAATAAAACTCCAAAATGTACTGAATTTGTTCGTCACACACGTTCATTTTGTTTGCTTGAAAAATCATTGAAAAATGGCGGGAACTAGTTTTTTATTTATTTATTGCATCTTTAGAATGTCTCATTGAATGGTATTAAAACCAGACAGTTATATTCAGTACAGCCAAAGATATTTGATTACTAATAATACATTCAAAATATGAAAATACTTTTGCCCCGACCTATTATGTTGCGGAATGTAATAAAAAAAACTGACTTCTTAAAACTGACTTATACATAGCTGATATATATAATTTCAAAACAATTCACAACTTAAATCTATGGGACACATTTTGACCATTTACTTAAAAACTATAATTAAAATTATCACCAAACTACTTCGCTGGTATCACCGTGTCGTTCACAACGTTCCTGCATAATTTCAGAGCTGTAAGGTTTAACGGTGTAGGAGGAGTAGCATTACAACGAAACACACTCTTGACCAGTTAGAGTTTCGCTTCTCTCAGCTCAATAACAATAATATTAAGCTGGCAAAGCGCCCGCGGGTCGGTAGCTCGCCAGCTTAAAATATTTTCATTTTCAAGTTGCTTAACAAACTACATCGAGGAGAATAGTCAGTTATAATATAAATATAAGTACAAGAAACATTCTGTTCTTTAACAGTACAAAGTATCAAATTGTTTTTTATTTTATTGCACAATTATCGTACAAGTGATGATAGTTCTCGCATAATAAAATACATTTTATTTCCTCGCTGTGGTAAAGATGTAAAGCTCTGCGTTGAGTTCCTTCACTCAACACGCAATGCCTCTAGAAGTAGGCAAAGTCACGGGTAAAGGCTAGTTTAAAAATAATAGGTATTTATGTTACCTTGGCATGGTTAAGATGACTTAGTAATTTAATAGTATCAATGGAATAATTTTCATATTTTATTACAGAATAGGAAAAAAAGAGGTTATTGTGTTGCTGGGACGTTGTCAGACATAACTGACTGTTACCGTTTTTTTTTTTATAAAATATTTGCCGACTGTAGGGCCTTAAAACATAATATTTTGGAAAGTGGTAAAAAAGTGTAGGTACTCTTCTGTCATTCGTATCTTACTTAATTAATGTTTTTTAATATTTACCATTTCCCCTTGAATCGTGTTAATAGAAAAAAAAACAGAGTTTTCGACTGTAAAACTAAAAAAAAGAAAGAGATTTTCATTATTGTCGTCTTTTTAGTGACACGCGAGGTTGAGTTGAATCGATTGACATATGAATGGAGCATGTAGGAGTATGTTACATACTTACATCTTTTGCGTCGCGCAATTCTTTTAAGCTTCACGCTATGTCCTGCACATAGCAGGGTAGGCAAAAGGAACCTAGTAGCAATACGCTCCGTTCCCATTAAGAGGCCCTTTCCTTCCCCATTTCCATCAAATTCTGCAAATATTGCTTGTTGAGTGTCAGAATTCAACACCGTAACCAGAATGCAACGTAACGAGAGCGAGGAAATGAAAAAATAAAACATTTCATTTCCTCGAGTGGGAATCGAATCCACAACCTGTCGCGTTTACAGTGAGACGTTAGCGCCCCCGCGCCACGACTGGCCTCACATACACGCGCGATACGCAGTTAAGTATAAAGATAAACAAAATGATTTGTAATTCTTAGTTCTAAGTAACTAATAAGCGTGTATCGTAAGCTCGTATAATGTCCATATCATAAATCTATGATGACTTAGTATTACCTCAATCTAACCTATTCTGTTTTTATATAGTGTGTGCACATGTAGTATATGTATGTATGTATGTATGTATGTATGTATGTATGTATGTATGTATGTATGTATGTATGTATGTATGTATGTATGTATGTATGTATGTATGTATGTATGTATGTATGTATGTATGTATGTATGTATGTATGTATGTATGTAATATTTATGGATATATCTTCATAAGCATATATTTATTTACTTATATCTTGAGGCCAGTGGTGGCACAGGGGCACAGAGTGTGACTGTAACACCGACTGGTTGTGGGTTCGATTCCCACTCGAGGAGACGAAATATTTTCTTAAATTTATATTTCAGTTTCTTCGCTCTGGTGTCAAGGCAAAGGGCGGCGTTGAGTTCTGCCACTCAACACGCAATGCCTAGAGGCATTTGGCTAAAAGTGGGGAACGGAGTGTGCTAGCACTAGGTTTCCTCTGCCTACCCTGCTGTGTGCGGGATACAGCATGAAGCTGATTTGATTTATTTTTATTTTTTTTATTTTATGTAAGTACTTAATATATTTTTGAAGTGTTATATAATTATGTAAATATTTTATTTAGTGTACCGTCCACTTTTATACAACAACCAACGTCCAAAGGTTGCCTGGAAGAGATCGTTTTAAGCGATAAGGCCGCCTTTGTATATTCTTGTTATTTTTAAGCTTTTACATTGTTTAATTTCCTTTAAAGTGCAACAAAGTATATTTATAAGGCTATTTTATTTAAATGGTGCCCATTCCGTCTATCGATTAATCGCTCATTCCCCTTGCGCAGTGGAAACGGGCTTTAGAGAGGAGTAATGAAAATATACATATATAAAACTCTTGCCTCTCTTGTCTTTGAGGCC
This sequence comes from Heliconius erato x Heliconius himera, assembly GCA_013421005.1. Lineage (NCBI taxonomy): Eukaryota > Metazoa > Arthropoda > Insecta > Lepidoptera > Nymphalidae > Heliconius > Heliconius erato x Heliconius himera. The sequence continues at coordinate 74,532 of JAATLQ010029571.1, read as the reverse complement.
GGTCGTGGCGCAGTGGCACAAAGTGTGACTGTAAATCCGATTGGTTGTGGGATCGATCCCCACTCGAGGAGTTGAAATATTTACTTAAATTTATATTTCCATTTCTTCGCTCTGGTGTCGAGGCAAAGCGCGGCGTTGAGTTCTGCCACTCAACACGCAATGCCTCCAGAATCCGGTAGGAAGTGGAGAACGGAGTGTCTCAAAACTAGGTTCCCTCTGCCTACCCTGCTGCTAATGGACTCAGAAAAATTTAAATTGAATTTCATCGTCATGTTGCTAGATTAGTGAGCAGGAGGATGTAAGGGAATGGCAAAAGGAATGGGAGGAAACAGATTATTCCATCTTACGTTTTAAAAGTAACGCTAACAAAGTTGCGGACTATAACTCCATATATAGATGACCGTATTTACAAACGTTGTACCTCTTCAAGATTTTCGCAATCGACCAAATAGCTTTAAAATCAATGTGGATACTTAATTTTCAAGTTAAACATGTTTCTAATATAGTTGTGGGCCTAATGGAGCCAGTTAAGTTACTTTTTAAGTACTCGAAAGGAATTTATTGATGTCAGGTGAATTATGTCACGCTCATTACTCGAGCTGCTACTATTACCTATTACAAGTTGGATTGCATTCAATTGACTTGAAGGAATTGGAATTGGCAATGAATTATATCAAGAAAAATAATATTATCTTAGTTGACTTTGAGTAAGTATATTTTACTTCTTTTTTTGCTTCACGCTGTATAACGCACATAGCAGGGTAATAGAGGGACCCTGGAAACCTATTGTCAAGACACTTTCCGCCGAATTCATGTAGGCATTGGATGTTGCCTATTGGAACTCAACGCAGTTACCTAGGCGAAGAAATAAAAATATAAAACATTTCATTTTCTTCAGTGGGAATCGAACCCACAACCTGTCGCAATTACAGTCGCGCACTTGTGCCCTGCGCTACGACTGGCCTCAATTTATAATTAGTTATAATTTTTTCATAATTCATAAAAATAGGACCGGAGGAGGACCTGGTCGGTTTCCAGGAGGCGCGGGTTCGAGTCCCGCTACGTTCAAAATTTTATACGTTTTCTAAATAAGTATTTTTCTTTCCTAAGTGTGGAATAACACTTTAAAAATGTTAAAAAGATGAATAACTACCGTACCACTAGTACAGTATTTAGATGACTATGTAATATTATCATAAACCAATCTTCACAGTCATATTGTACCATTGTTCTGTAAAATTACTCTAATTTGCATATTATCTAATAATATCTTCATTTTCCTTAACGGAAATGTTTTTTATTCAAGATTGGTTTCTGAATTGGTGGTGGCGAGTTCAATTATTTTTGATAGAAAATGTCAGTAGTTTTACGCTTTTTTCCATAGAAGGGTAGGCAGAAGGAACAACAAAAATTATGTTTCTCACTTTCCACCGAATTCTAAACACATTGCGTATATAGCGCAACTCAACGCCGCGCAAAAAAATGATCAATATAAAAAAAATTGTGGGCTATGTTGTCGGGACGATGGAGACGAGACCTTATATTCAATTCATTTATTATATATTTAATTTGGTTATATATATTTATTTTTTATATATATAGTTTGGTTATTTATACGCTACAAAACAATAGCGGAAAATAATTACACAATTGTATTTGTAGTGAATTAATTTAGGACGCTGACATAGAGTGTTTACAAATGTTGTTTATGAATAATATAAATGAATGTGCAATACCCCTACAATACCTTTGGAAAAAAAATGTATTAAACTGAACATAAAATAACCAAAATATAACATATAAAATATTATACCTATTAACTAAATTGATCCACGGCTGTTGTTGTTCGACCGGACCTCGTAACTCGATGCGTCGTTTTGCTGTCGTCGGCTGTTGCTCTTGCGCATTGTTGACGTTCTGCTGATGTTGTATTTTTGAGTTCGTCGACTTTGTTTTTGATGAAGGCAGGCGTGAGTCGGTCAATGCCCGTAATTATGTATCGATATTTTTTAGATGCAGGTAGAGTGCGCACGAATGTTTTCAACCCGTTCAAATTCGGGGATTTGCATAAGTGACGAATTCTTGTCACGTGAGATTCCGTTTGATACGATAAGCTTGTTTTGTCCACGTACTTGTGTATTTCACATCAGGTCAGAAGTAATGACTTGTTAACATTATTCTTGTTGTTCTGATTCCTGGGTGCGTTGCGACGTGTAATATACTGTATATTCTTTTTCGTAATATGCGCAGTATATATGATTGACTTGCACTTGTAGGGCTTCAAGTTGAGCCATGGAAAGAAAATTACAGTTTTCTATTAATTGTTTAATTGTCGCTGTGGAACGTCTTCGACACATGCTTTAGATGCGTCTGTCATTACCGATAGCGGTGCGTGCGGAGAGGGTGCAGTCAGTGCAATGGTTCTCTACTGGCTGAGAAGTTTCCCTAGTTTCTTCGTTCTACCACATTTGTATTTATTCAAAGGCGCTTAAACATTGACAGTCGTGATTGTAATGAGCCATAATTAAATAACAATAATAATAAATAAATAAATCTTTATTTTCATCTCACAAAGCTTGGTCATAAAAAATACACATTTGACAAAGAAACCAGTGGTGAATTAAATATCCTTTTCGGATTTAATAATCCTGTAATGCTGTCGACTAATCATAAGATGTTATTGCGCATATCGACTAATAAATTATCCTTTTCTTTTATGGATGCCTTCGTAAAACTTTGCATTTTTCATTATTTCTTCAGCTTTTATTTAATTTTGCGTTCGATCTTGACCCGAAAATCTATGTATTGGTGGTATATTGCCTCTTGAAATTCTAACCGGTGAAACCCGCTTGTGGGAAGCCGATTAGAATATGCACCAAACTTGTGGCGCCGGTCTCGTCGATAACTTCGGGCTGAAGCTGGCAGGGTACCCTCCTGTCGGGGCACCAATGTGGCATCGCGACGATGCTAATGAGACGCATCACATTGAAATCTATAAATAATAATAATAATAATCTACAAATCTATAGAAAAATACTAATGATTTTTTTATAATAATGTTTGGTGCGAACAAAAATACTCAAAGTAAAAGATATAACAGCCGCGTAAAAAGTAAATAAATAATTTATAATATATATGTTAAAGCTACAATTATTATGTTAAAGCTGAAGTTTGTTCAGTCCTGAGATGATAACGTTCAACGTTATCATCTCAGGAACTACTGGTACTAATTGAAAAATTATTGGGGTGTCAACTACAGTCCATTTAAAAAGAAAGGGTATATAGGTTTCGTTACATCACGTGAAGTATTTCGATTTAACCCACGGTACCTACGGTCTGAAGCAAAGGAGACCTGGGAACCTAGTGTTAAGACATTCCATTCCCACTAAGAGACTTTACCACTTTCTACTGAATTCTGGAGACATTGCGGGTTGAGCGGTAGAACTCAATGTTGCGCTTTGCTTCGTAACCAGAGCGAAGAAAATGAACGTATTAAATATTTCATTTCCTCGAGTGGGAATCGAACCCACAACCTGTTGGGTTTACAGTCGCACGCTTGCACCTCAACTTGTACACATAACTCGATATTTAAATTTACTGTGTATGTAACATACAAGACGCCTTATGCATTATTTTAGCAATTTAACATTCTTGTAATATTAGTATTTAAAATATTTTCATTTGTAACAACACAAAGTGCGGCGTTAATTTCCGTCATTCAACGATGATTATTATTTATGATGTTTCGAAATTCGGACTGTACGTGGAGTAATAAAGTGTCTTGATATTAAGTTTTCTCTGCCTACTGGTATATGCAAGATACTGTGAGAACCCAAAAAAAATGTCAATAAAAATATATTTCATGATTTATACATATAAGAAGAACGGAAGGTAAATACAAATAGGTCACGGTAAATACGTGAAAAAGTCTTAAAAGTGTAATAGGAGATTACCCTTATACTGTACTTTATATGTATGTCAATGTAAAATAATGTTGAAAGTCAGTGAAACCAGAGAAATACAATTTATCTATCTATTAAGTGGAAAAAATATGTTTTTTTACAAGCAAAAAGATTTCAAGCCGGCGTGGCGCAGGAAACAAACGTGTTACCGTAAACGCGACGGTTGTGAGTTCGATTCCCCCTCAAAGGAGTGAAATGTTAGTATCGAAGGTTGAAAAACTATTTGCTCTAAATTTTTATGAATTTTACACCAGAACCGTTTCAAGTTTCAGTTTTTAGATAAAACATAATTTTGAGAAAATTATTAATAGGCTGACAGAGACCAAATTTATACCATATATGCATTGATTTTTTCTGCATCTTTTTATATTAATTGCATGATTATACAAATATGTTCTTGCAATATAAGTGTCGCTTAATCCAAAACACCTGGATTAATATCCAGGCGAGAATCTTAATAGTTTGTGACTATGTATGCTTATAACTAATAAGTTTAAGATTGGAAACTAAAAGTCATATCGAGAGGGAAGGGAATGTGTGGGGAACCAAGTATCCTAATATGAGGTTCCCTCTGTTATTTAGTTAACACGATAATTGGTAGATATTTGACGTCACCGTTTTTTTTTAATAATTGTTTTTACCTTACGACGATAAATATAATAAAAACATAACATTAATGATTTATTAGAATTTTTTTAGCCAATATTTGGCATTGTATAATATATACTTGAAGTTTTCTTAATATATAATGTATTGGGGTTCTGCATGTGTAAAAATATTTTTTGTTGTTATTTTGTGTCTAAAAATTATTTTATTTTACAACATTTTAAAATTTTTAATTATTCACTCTAAAATAATCGATATCCAATAAGAATAAGGTTGATCGGATGGGAAACTTGGAATAAGAAAATATTTTTTTACCATCATTTTTATCTAAGATCCTTAGATTTCTCATGCTTTTCTTGCTAGATCTTTTAAACAAAACCAGTAAATAGAAGGTTTTAAAATATATCGTCTCTACGTCTGTTGGCAATAATTCAAATGTAATTTTCTATCTTTTCTTGGTCCTATCCTTGTTTTGTGTGGATTTCCTAAAAAAAGCTAAATATTCCCTCTACCTACTCTACTCCTACTTTGTGCGAGTTACAGCGTGGAGCTATAAAACTCCAATGTGTCTTAATAGTCCCTAAGTAGGTACTGTAGTAATAAAACAAAGCGTAATTTAATAGGTTAACACTAGGTTTTCTCTGGCTACCTGGTATGTGAAGCTAAATAAAATAAAATAAATACGGAACACTAGAAAAATTGCAACTCGATCTTAATCATTTTTTTATTTTTTTTTTAACTACTGCGCAAAGGGCAAAGTATCGATCGATATATTATTTGGTTTTCAAATTCTAGTATAAAACAGATATTGGTACCGACCGGTCTCAACATTAGAGTATAGAGAAAAGTTAAAAAAATGAACATTATTTGGATGTTTAAGACATTTTTTCATTTTTTTGAGTTAATTTTAATAACAATATGTACGTTTTTTACAATTAACGGAGAATATTTTGTGATATTAAAGGAAGATTTGTGCTTTTTAATAATCTTTTGTGGGGTAAGTAAAAAAATATATTAATACTTGCTGTTATGAATTATTAATAAAATATGGTATAAATAGTCTAAAAAACACTTAAATAACTTAAAATTCTAGTGGGATATATATTCTAGTAGTATGTACCTCTGAAGAGCTCCACTGTTCACATCCTGACTCCATCAAAAGACATTAATCTCAATAATTTCTCTTTTAACTATACTAAATTAACATGTTTTTATTATTTCCATTTTCACGCCGCAGGTCTTGAGAGCGATTTTGAGAAGCCGTTTTCATTCATGAACCTATGAAGGACAGCGGCATCTCAAGATCGATCTCACAATTGAGAGTGGTTTATAAATACGGGTCGCCACTTCCATCACACTTTACGCAATGTCTCGCGGGACCATTTGCATACGTGAGGTCGTCGTGCAGCGCCGCAGTATCTGATTATAAACGTAACGGTTATGGGTTCAATTCCTCCTTGTGGGAATAAGTTTTATTGAATTCCACGCGCTAGTGCAACAAGACAAAACGCGGCCTGAGTTCTGCCACTCAACGAGCAAATGTGTGGAATATGAAGAATCGAGTGTCTTGACACTATACTCCTTCTTACCCTACTATATGCGGGATATAGCGTAATTGATTTTGATTCAAAAGATGGACTTTAAAAGATTTTTCTAGAAGACTATTATATAACGTAGCATTTTCATTTGAAATAAGCATTAATACTCTTAAGTATGTTAAAAAAAACCTTGTATTTACTTTAATACAATCGTATGTATGAATTTTAAATAAGTTTTTGTTGTTGAATATAATGTACGAATAATCTTAAACTTAGACTCTTTTAGAGGTGGCACAGTGGCACAGTGTCAGACTGTTAATGCGACGATTGTAGGTTCGATCCCATTTGAGAAAATGGGTTATATTTATTTCTTTACTCTTATCTGGTGTCAAATCAGTGTAGCGGCACTGACAACACAACGTCTCTCGAAAAGGTGGCTGTGGCTGTGCGTGGAGAACGGAGTGTCTTATTCTTAACACTAGGTTACTACAGTTTACCTTTATAAGTACGACTGAAGTTTAAAGAAAATGAAGCGTTTATGCGAAGATTATCGGCTCAAATCCAATTTGGGGAGGTATTAAAGCTAATATTATAGTATTAAGTAATAATAAAAATATAATTCGCCTTTTACTCGCTTCTCTTCCTGTAATAATAAAAGAATAAACATTTTTGAAGGTTAACAATGTTTTTTTTTTCAATAAAAAAATATCAGAAAAACTACATTTAACGATATAAAATATAAAAAAAATATTACATACATAAAAAAGTATGAATAATATGGTTTAATTATTGTCGGCACTTTTATCAACTTTTAATATGTAAAAAAGTAGTTATATTGGCATAACTATAGTAGATGGACATATGGTATCGCGGACTATAGATATTGATGCGTTCTATAATACTGTAGTACTGTAATAGAGGCCAGTCGTGGCGCAGCGGCACAAAGTGTGACTGTATAACCGACTGGTTGTGAGTTCGATCCCCATTCGAGGAGATGAAATATTTACTTAAATTTATATTTCTATTTCTTCGCACTGGTGTCGAGGCAAAGCGCGGCGTTAAGTTCTGCCACTTAACACGCAATGCCTCCAGAATTCGGCAGAAAGTGGGGAACGGAGTGTCTTACACCAGGTTCCCTCTGCCTACCCTGCTGTGTGCGGGATACAGCGTGAAGCTGATTATGACAATTTTTTTCAATATGTTATATATGTGTTTGGAATGGGTCCTGTAGTTTTTGTGTGAAAACAATACAAACATACATACAAAAATACATATGTTTCCTCTTTTTAATATTATACATATTAAAAAGAGGAAACATATGTATATAATATTAATTTTTCTACGTCAAATAATTTACTATCAGTTCACTAGTTCAGTTGATGCCTTAGACCTGAGAAGAACTTGCGCAAGAATCGTTTCTTCGAGAAATTTTTTTTTAGCCGATATAAAATTGACTATCTTATTATTTGTAACAGTGATATTCGTACCTTTGAAACTGGAGCGAGCAATTTATTCCCAAGGCGTATTATTATTTACAAAATCATTAATTTGGTAAAACCTTTAATACACAACCGCCTTACAGAACATTTTTAAATCGTGATATAGAAGATTCTCAGACGTTTTCTGGGATCATATCGTAAAAGCGTTGTGTTGTTGTTGTCTCATAAAAGAGTTAGGTACAGGTGCGCTAAATTTAAGCCTATTTCTAGTATAAATATTAAACATCACAAATTTTGGTAACATCATTAATGTTCTTCTTAACATACGTTACATTTTCAAAAATGTATTGTTGTGCAACTGCCAGCAGCTCTAGCAGCAGCACTCTATATGAGGCTCTATACGAACCTGGACCCTGTACAATCAGTATTTTGGCAAGAAGTACTGTCTCGTTCTGTTGATCTCCCCCAGTTTCTTCGAGGCCAACTTGGCCTTGCTTTCCAGATGATCGCGATACTGGCAGTCACTCGAAACACTAAGTTCCAATGTGCTCATACTGTGCGCGGCTTTAAGGAAAGTGTTTTGGAAGACTGGCGATACGAAAAATGGGGTTCTTTTGTAGTTAACGCGCAAAGTTGTGTCTTCTTGAGATTGAATTAAACCAAATTCCTTTCACCCCATGAAGAAATATTCCCGACAGATGCCTCAATTGAAGACACAAGCTTATATCGGTACTAGTCGAGGTCTTCCCGAGAAAGACTTGCGCGGCCGGAGTAAACAGCGTCCACTGTGCTATCATATACATAGCAATTAATGCTAGAATCCTCTAATATGTGATGCAGAAGAAACAGCGTAGAGAATAGCACGCAGCCTTGGGAATCGCCAGCGTCAACAACGACCTTGCTGTACCCAGTGAGAAAGCTGGCATTTAAAAAACAAACTGTAAAGCCATCTCCCTTGCTTTTAAAAGCCGCATCCCAGCGATAGGTCAGGTAAACCATAAGATCACCGGTTGAGCGACCATGGCGGAAGCCATATGGGCGGTCATTAATCAATCGGTGATCTTCTAGGTAATCCAAGAGCTGCCTATTGATGATGCTCCATGGCCTTTGAGAGCAGGGAGGTGATAGCAATAGGCCTAGATATATACTTATTTAAGAAATTTCTTTCCTAAGTGTGGAATAACACTTTAAAAATGTTTAAAAAAGGCCTAGATTTACAATAGTTAGTTAGATGGATTACCTTTCTTCGGGATTGGATAAGAGCGCTTTTCCATGAGTCTGGGACTACGCCGACTAAGTAAGAGCGCCCAGGAGATCGGCTTTCTCTTTCGCCGTATGAACAAAGATGTCGTTTCCTGTGCGTAACGGCGGAAGCGAAGGCTTGCTAAAGTTGTCAAGTGCCGCCTATGAGGCCGCCAAAACTGATGAGTTCTGGAATTCTCAAGTTTCTCACCGATTTTGGTGATATGTTCGGACCTTGCTCTGACAATTGGCCACTTAAAGAACCAAGAGGATCAGTTATACTTTTTCTTTGAGGCTTTCATCTTCGGATCCTTAGATTTGATAAGCATCGCGTTTGCTAAAGGCAGGGAGCTTGCAAGACGTATCAAAGCAAAACTGTGCCTTGCCACCGATGGGCACCACAGTGTTGGGAATGTAAAGTTTCATACCCTGTAGAACCACGTTGGTAATAACAGCGGCACAGGTATTAAGATCATCGGAAGAGAAGCAAATCTGAAGACGCCAACGGAGCATCGAATACAACCCGGTACTGAAATGTGTGTGTGTGTGTGTGTTGTGCGCATTAAAATCACTACTTCAGGTGAGAGAATCTGTGAGAGCACATCGTCGATAGCCGATGTTATATTATTGTTTCAAAAGCCCACATTAAGCGTGGTGGGGGCAGTGGCATAACGAGCGTAACTCGCGCCCGGTGCAAAATACCTTTTCAGCGCCCCCCAGACGAACATTTTTGCAGTTTTGCAGACCTTTTGGCCCCTTTGCGAGTAGTTTTTTTCGCCCCTTTGTGAGTAGCGCCCGGGGCATGATGACCTCCCTTGCCCCCCCCCCCCCCCCCCCCCC
>JAATLQ010029571.1:9251-64805 GCA_013421005.1 Heliconius erato x Heliconius himera | reverse complement strand
GTCGAGAGATTATTAACCACAAAACGACCTGTGCTCTCGTTTGCCTTGTATTTTCCTAAAAAGAATGATGCAGTTTACTCTTATGATCTCGCGGTAGAAACTCGACTTTAGATATTGGCCACGCGAACGACCAAAGCCACAGGCTAAAGCTATTATGAATACATACATTATACAAGATAATTATCTCAAAATCCTAACCAAATCTCAATTTAGTAATAAAAACGGTCTCAACGCGAACGGTCGAAAGATGTTAAAAATTAATTTTCATCTATATTTCAATATAATGTTTCATTGTTCGGAATTGTTGTGTATGTGTTTCGTACAAGCTTGGGGCCTGTATCTTGTTTATAATATAAATGATCATAAGATTCCAGAAATTTTGTATAATGTTAAATATTACTCGTGGGCCTATTTGACGAATTGGAATTTGGTACGTCTTCCTTAACACTGTCTTCTGCATAGAGGGCTAGCCAGAGAAAGTTAGTGTTAAGACACTCCGTTGCCCATTATCTTACTAATCGTTGATACTTTGCTTGTTGAGTGGCGGAATTTAACGCCACGTTTTTCTACTACTTTCTTGCATCTAATAGTGGGGATAAATGAAAGTAATTAAAATATATTATTATATTTAAATTATCTTCATTTCTCTCATCCGAATATGAATCGAACTAACAGCCGGATGTAATTCATTTTATTTTCTGTCTATGTTAATATTTTAGATTAATACTAGAACTGTGATAAATACAAATATAAACGTACTATATATTATAGCTTCACCTCACATAGCTTCGTAGTGATACTGGAACCTTTAATGAGGGATCGCGAATTGAGTGGCGGTTCAACGCTATGTTCGTTACCACAACGAGAAATAAAAATATGAAATATTTCATGCCTCCGAGTGGGAATTGAATCCACACTCGTCGCGTTTACAGTCGCACGCTTGTACCACAACGGCCTCAATACAATATATTAATTGCATTTGAATATAGTATTAATAAATTTATATATATAATAAATAATATAATACAATGAAGGTCACGTTGGTTGTAGTCGATTTAAATTCGTAAGTTATGTGTTATATGTTCCGCAACGCGTAAGGTCACGAAATAAGCCAAAAAATGTGTAGATACGAAGCGATTTAATACTAGAATTGTTATGTAATTTCAGTTAGTGAAAACAATATTATAGTCCTAGCGTTAAATAATCTGAAAGTTGAGAAACCACCAGGATGGAAGCGTGCTTTTACAGGAACAGCATATAGGGTAAAATATTTTAAACCTATACTTAAAGAAATTAATCAAGAAATCTCAACAGTTTAGACGTAGACTTTTTTTCATTTCCCGATGTTTATCAATCATGTAATTCGTGTGACGCAGTTACGCATAGATACCAATAACGTAAACACGTACTATTACAAAAATACTACTAAAGTCTTTAGAACTTTCAACTTTGCCGCCAATACCTACGACTCGATTTTTGAATGAGGCGTATGCGGCGGTTTCCCTTTGATAGGTTTACGAGTATGTCTGCGTGCGTCGTTCTTGAAAAATTGCGTTTTATTTTACAGCGATAATTTATTTTTTTATTTTGTTTGAAAAAATCACTTTTTCATTTTTGGGAAAAATAAAAAAAATATTGTATTAGGCTTTTATAGAGTAGTTAAACTGTGGATTATGTGTGTGGTGTTGACAAAAAAACTTTGTAGAATATAATTAAATAATCGTGTAGTTGAAATAAATCTGTCTTATATACCTATAACTAGGTAGATTATACGAGTATATCGGTTTTTGTTGATGTTTCATTAGATGGTCAGTCTCTAACAAAAGGTAGCAGACCATAAAAATTTTAGTTTAGATCAAAATTATTTAGCTTGCTTTTGTTTCATTATTTTCTTGACTATCAAAATGGAATTTGAACTGGTAATCATTAAAAAGTTGCAAAATACGTCACGACGAGTCTATTAATATTTATCTTTAACTAAAATAAATACATCGGTCATAGTAAATTGATAATATTATCAGAGTATTGAGAAATGTAATGTTGTCACTTTTGTGACTTAATAAATTTCCCCGTTTTTAGGGACTTTTAATTCTTTAGCTTTACTCTGTATCCCAAAATAGCAGGATAAGCAGAGGGGAATTTAGGAAACTAGTCTTAAGATAGACCGTTTTCCATTAAGACACTTCCGTTCTCCAATTTTCGCCGGATTCTTAAGGCATTGAGTGTTCAGTGGTGGAACTCAACGCTGTGCTTTGCTTCGTTACCAGAGCGAGGAAATAAAAATATTAAATAAATTTCTTATAGATTAAATACTATCGAGGTGGGAATTGAATCCACAGGCATCGCGTTTACAATGCAGTATATGTGTGTATGCAGTGCCGTCGTGGCGACCCTTGCACCACGACGGCTTCGTCGGAATGATTTAAAAAATACTTATAAATGTAATTTCTTTTGATACTGATTTCGGCGTATGTACTGTTTATTGATATAGAGAATAAACAATTTGAACTACTTATATGTATAATATTTATAACTATATTAATAACTTATTAAACACAGCCAACGTGTAGTGTAATTCGCTGTTTACATGCTACTCAAATAGTTTTTGTTGTTTAATTGTTTTACTACGTAACGTCACGCACAATGAACACGAAAATGTATGAAAAAGAGGAATATTATATTTTTGTATTTTATTTGATTTTAATTAATTTTAATTAAAATCTTATCTTATCTTTATAAAAGATGTTTTAAAATTCAAAACGCACTGTCATCTGCATGTCATTTTATTGCAATTCCCGGTAATTACAACAAGCAATAGATTCTATCAGTAACGAAGGTCTTTTGATTTTGATGTACAGTTTAGTTGACAAAATTTTAGAATTACATTTAATAGTTACTCAAGTATTACAGTCACCTTTTATTACAGAATTTTATTGTAGGCATAGCACAAGACAGAATGAGCATTGTGGACTTAGACTAAGATATGTTTTTTGTTTCTAACTTCTCAAGTTGATAACTTTCTCATATTCAGATTATCTTGCTTTTAATTTGCCAGACTCTTGCAAGACCACTTTATGGACCTTTTTTTCTAAACATTAACTTGTATATATTTGGTTAATGTGAAACAGAACTTTTGTAACGTATGTCTACAATTCAAGGTAGCGTAAAATCAAATAGAATAGATATAAGTGGAACAGTTATAATGAAAAATAATAAAAATGCAGTAGATTTTTCACTCCTGTCATTAGTTTTAAGCATTTACTTAAAATATTTTTGCTGTCTAGACACCATAATGTATTTAACACTGACGTGGCTTAATTGATGACATATTTAAAAAAATACTACATGCCCAGATCCGATATGAAAAAAACATCACTATTACTGTGAATACGTCATTCTAGTACTAATAATATCTATTATAAATAATAACATCGCCTTACAATATTATGCTTATAGCGTGATACAAAGTAATTAAATAAATGAAATACTCTTTATTGTACAACAGACATACACAACACATATACATGTATTAATATTTAGAACAATAGGCCTTATCGCTAAGAGAGCGATCTCTTCCAGGCAACCTATGGGTAGAGGAGATAATATATTGTCTGCAAAGTGAACGGGTGAACAGAGTTGATATCTAGGTTAACATACACACATATATATACATACAAACATAATTACATGCATACATAAATATATAAATAAGTATATAGGTACTAATTTGCTTACATACATAGATTCATATAATAAACGTTAAATTTTTGAGAAGAAAAACCAAATAAATTAATACAGAAAATACAATTACCACATACTTGTAGCGTTAAATAATAAACATCTTTCAGCCCCTTTATAAACGTTTTTTATAGTCATAGCTTTTTTGATTCTTATGGGTAAGGAATTCCACAAGAGAACGGATTTGATAGAGAAAGAATTTATATAGAAGGAGGAAGAATGGCAAGAAATTTTAAGAGTTAAACTAGACTTAGATTGGAGTGGCAAATCATGTGATTCATATAAAAACTCAAATCGCTCTTTATGATATGAAGGGGAGAAAAGAGAACATTATACATAAAACAAAGAACATGAGTATTCGGGCGAAGTCAAATTGGGAGCCACTTCAGTTTTTTATGTAATTCGGATACATCCGAATTCTGGAATTCGGATTCTTTCTTTAAAAACTGCATACATGTAATGGGAATTGAGTGTCTTAGCACTAGCTGCTGTCACTGTCTGCTTATGTGAGGGATACAGCGTGAAGCAAACAAGTAAATTAACAAAATATTCTTAAATATTGCTATTAAACTTGCAAATTAAGAAATTCTAGACTCCGCTGTCTCAGATTTGACCTAGATTTGAAAGGTAATTTTTAACAATTCTAAACAGGTATATTTACATATAAATGTAAATATACGTATATGGACTGCTCTCGGAATTTATCAATAAAATTATTATTTTAATTTTAAAGTATAATAATATTTTCTTGGATTTTAATTTAATTAAGGAAACTGACCTTCGATTAATTTAATTAAATTTTTTGTCCTATTAACGTTGTCTTAAAATAAGCTTTAATTTACAAAAAAACCGGCGAAGTGCGAGTTGGACTTATGCACGAAGAGTTCCGCTCCCTACACAAACAACATAAAAGTTTATTGTATAGGAGCCCCCCTAAATAGTTATTTTAATCTGTTTTTTTAGTATTTATTGTTGCAGTGACAAGAGAAATATATCATAGGTGAAATTTTCAAGTATCCACTACTATAATTCGTGGGATAAATCCTGATGACACACGGACAGACAGACAGTCCACCACACAAATATATTTGAGTCAAAGCTCGCACGCAGCCATATATGTATATGATTTAGTATTTTATATTTCAAGGTCTATTACAATGTCATCTGAATTCAAAATAAATAAATAAGATAGCCAATATATTAATTATACACTTCAAAATACATACATATGTAGATTATAAAATACCTAAACAACAATCCATTACTTCCAAAAGAATACATTAGTCTTTGGTTTGGAGAATAGCTAATAGCCAGTATAACAATAGTTTAATTGTAAAAAAAAGATTATATACAGAAAAAAATATATAATATAAATAAAAGAAAAAAAATATATAATAGCCTGAGGAAATTTAAATTAAGACACTCGGTACTCATTAAGATACTACCGTTTCGTTCGTATATTAAATGTTTCTTTGTGGGAACAACCTTCACGATTAAAGTCGCAAGTTTAAGCCAATTTGCTACGACGGCATCAAAAAACAATATAAGCGAAGATTAATGCTAGATCACTTGTATGGATTTGCGTGAAGGTTCTATTCTAAATAACCGAGTTCACATATATTCTCATTATGTTCATTCACATATAATATATATTCATATACTGTTGTAAAAGTTAGATAATAATTAAGATATATATTTTTATGGAAAACGACATGAACAGATATACTACATTTATTCGCATTAATCAAGACGAACACAAAAAATTTAAACTTGAATTAAAAAAATTAAACTTGAATTACAAATAAAAAGAAACCCTTTGAAAATGAGATAGTTAAAAAACATATTTGTATAATCATTTCATGAATTAATTAAAAAATGTTTGTTTTGGAAATAAGGGTAAATATCCAAATATGGCAACACCAACCGATTCATAGACTACCCTCACAAAAGAAGTTAAACCAGTCGCCCGAAAATTAAACGGGCGTCTATACATAATTAGTTTTAGTTTTAATTATAATAATAAATTATTTATAATATAAAAATAATATAAAATATTATACAATTATAAAATAATAAATTTGCTTTATAAAATTTATAAAATGGATGAATTTTGGAAGGACACGAATATATTTTACAATGTTTTGTGCTTTTTGATAACTGAAAACGAGAAATTATTTGATCGAAGCGATTCGAACCTGTACTGGAGAACGGTATTCCATATATTTGGATTACTCCATCATGTCTACGTGGGTCTCTTCGCGAATACATTAGAAATAGAAAGCAGTGATATACCCGAAATTAAAATATTGTATACATATCGAGCTGGATATTTGACTGGATGGAATTTTGTGAGTACTTAGCTACATTAAGTGAGGGGCATTCTAGTGACAGAGCACTCCGCTCTCCACCGTTAGTGTATCAAAACATTATATTTATGCATGATTTCAACATATTTTTGCTTATATATTTGACTCTTTTATCTGCAAGAGTAATTTTACATATGTTTTTTTATTGTAATTAAAAAATTACATTTCAAAATGTAAAACATGCCTACCAAAGTTTTGACAAGATTCTAGGCCATCGGTGGCTAGGGCTCCAGAGTGAGAAACCGTCTTAAGTTGCCCAAAATATTGACATTAGATATTACTGGAAGCAATCCCAATAGAATTCGTATCCATTCATCATATTCATTGTTGAGGTCGTCGTGGCGCAGGCATACAATGGTGCAACTGTAGCGCGACAATTGTGGGTTCGATCCCCACTCAAGGGAATTAATTATTATCTACTACTCTGGCAACAAGGCAAAAGCCGGGTATTGAGATCTGCCACTCAATACGCAATACCTTGAAAAATTCGGTGGAAAGTGGAATACGGAGTGTCTTAACACTAGGTTCCCTCTGCCTACCCTGCTATATGATATACAGCGTGAAGCTGTTTTTTTTTATGTTTATATTGTAGTTTTTCGAACTAGCTGACTAGTTCGGTCATGTGGCTTGGCGTCTATAATTTGATTTAAATAATAATAATTCCCCCGAGTGACATCGTAACCACAACCATCACGTTACAGTCACACGCTTGTACCCCTCCACCAGGATGGTGTCAGGTATTATTGATTCGAAATATTATTTTTTTTATGCGTTGGATTGTCCATAAACAAATCTGAGCCTTTCTTGGACGTGAACTGTACGTTCAAGAAAGGCTCAGATTGAGTTTCGCAAATGGCCGTATTGTTTTTCTATAATTTCTTGTATTTTCTTTAATATATATTATTATATATTATTCATACAATGGACAAATGGAATTGTTTTAAATATAGAATTCAATATTTTTTTTATTTCGACGTTTTTTTAATATTAATTTTATTTTCAATAATTATTTTTTTATTAAATATCTTTATTTTAAACTTGGCTAATTATAATGTTCTGGTAATTATTAATAATATAATTGGTTATAATTTGACCTTTAAATCAAACAATTATCTTTATCGGGTGATATTCCAATATGCAGTATACATACTTATCTATAGATATTCATATACATATTTGTAATAACTAGATCATATTACAATGAAACACGCGACAAACATATTTAAAAAATATTTAAGAAACTACACTTTGTATTTTCTTAAATATTATTTTTGCCTTCTATAAATGAATTGCAACTACTATTAATTTATATTTTAATAAGCCTAGCTTAATACCGTGTTTTTGACTTAAAATTGATAAAATAGAATTGATTGTAAATCAAAGACACAGGTCGAATAGTAAA
The DNA here is from genome assembly GCA_013421005.1 of Heliconius erato x Heliconius himera. NCBI lineage: Eukaryota > Metazoa > Arthropoda > Insecta > Lepidoptera > Nymphalidae > Heliconius > Heliconius erato x Heliconius himera. Next base: position 57,299 of record JAATLQ010029571.1, on the reverse strand, counting down.
AAAAAATACAAGTGTGACGTAATATTACTTTCATCCTGCGTAGCGGAATAGGCAGAGATAGCCGTATGTCAAGACACTCCGTTCTCTGCTATCTATTCGAATTTAAGACATTTGTGACATTCGAGATATTGAGATGCGGGGCTCAACGCTGCCTTTAAGTCTGCCTTTAAGACTTATCTGAGCGGGAAAATAACGATCGAACGTACTATAACGCTAGAAAAGCCTTGTTTTTATTTATTTAAATAAAAATTGTCTCATTATGTCATTTCCTATACTATCTTAAATTAATTTCCGCCTTTACTTATCAAGGGGGGTGTCGAAACTACCCTAAATTACATTATCAATCCTTATCAGCTGCTATCACGTGACAAGCACGTAGACTTCGACCGTCGACCTTATTGATAAGCTGTGTATTCGTCGTGTTAATTGTAAGCGTAAATAATTATAATAACAGTGATTTAACGTGGCTTTGTTTATTTATTTTTATTATTATAAGGTCAGTGGTGGAACAAAATGTGACTAACAAGTAAAATCGACAGCGCGGCGGTAAGTTCCGCCACTCAACAAGCAATGCCTCCAGAATTCGGCGGAAAGTGGGGGAACGGAGTGTTCCTTCAATATTAGGTTCCCTCTGTCTACCATGTGCGGGCTACAACATGAAGCTGATTTCATTTTGATTATAGTATTGTATGAGGCTGTCCTGGTGCAGCGTCATGCATCGTTAGTAAACTAAAAAACTGTAAACGTAACGGTTGGGGGTTCGTTTACCACTCGAGGGAATGAAATATTTATTATTTTCTTTTCCTTGCTCTCTGCCACACAAAATGTAATGCCTCTAAAATTTTGCGTAAAATGGGAAACGGAACTATCTTAATCGGAAACGGAGTGTCTTAACATTATGTGCAGGATACAGCGTGATGCCAAAAAAACAAACATATTATTAACACACCTAAAATAATAAAAAGGGAGTTTTTAGTTTTACAGTTCATGTAAATGCAGTTCTAATCTATATTTCGTGCTATATAGGTTTACAATAGAAGTCCAGACGTAGACCTTTTAGTTATCTGAGGTCAACAGTCTGCGGCAATTACTCATTTATAATTAATTCTGGTAATAATTAAAAATATTAGTGAATATATTCTTTTTTTTAACTTCACGGTGCGTCATCTGCATTATCTCGCACATACCAGAGTGGCCAAGGACATCTAATGTCAAGATACTACGTTCAAGACATTGCGTGTTGAATGACGGTACTCAACGACGCGCCTTTCCTTACTACCAGAACGAGGAAATGAAAATATATAATAGACTAATAGACTTACAAATTTGAATCGACTCAGGCAAATTTGAAAACCTACTGAAAGAATTTTAATAAGACTTAAGGTTCATTTAATACACCACATTTAAATCAATAAGGATAATCTCGATGCCTTTTAGTTTCTGAAAAAATTGTGGACAAACAAACATTCATTCATTAACGAAATTTAGGGCATGTGCCCTAAATTTTGTAAGTGGGAGCCTGAATACCAATATTAAACACAAATACTATGAGATTCTTACATTATATTATATATGCACGTCATAGTATCTTCTTTTTTGGAAGTCAGTTAAAAAGTTAAACTTATTTTCTTCTACTTTCAGGTGTTCCAAACAATCTTCCTCGGTCTCTCTCTAACACACGACGTATTAGAATGGTTAGACAAGGAAGAAAACAATATAGCCCAGAAACTTAAATATTGGCGCGATGTGTTCTTCTGTGGAATGGTGGTGCCTTGCACTTTGGTTGGTTACAATATATATATATTGAAATTTTCTTTTAAAATGTAATTATCTTCTCTTCTAAGAGACAAATCGTACCGTAATTCAACGCTTTATATTCCCAAAATAGCCATAAAGTGAAAAATATAGTAACATATCATTACATTCGCATTAATGTTATTTTATTTAAATTTCAGTTCGTCACGACCATGTTCTGGTGTGTATACGCAATAGACCGGGAGCTGGTGTTCCCTCAAGTATATGATGAAGTGGTACCTTGGTGGTTCAACCACTGCGTCCATACAAATATAACCATCGTACTACTCATCGAGACTTTGCTTCAGTCGAGAAGACAACCTACTGACGTGAAGATGGAGTTGATCTTGTATTGGATTGTGGCTGTCGCTTACGCTATAGTGTGAGTATAGTTTGGGAATATCATTCTTAGTTATATATTTTTTTAACAATAAGTAATACTTAAAGTTATAACTTTTTTCAAAACATATTACGAGTTAACATCTGATTGAAAATGTTACAGTTTGGTTACCTACTCAGTGGAATTGATTTGTAATAAAATATGATGTTCAGTTCCGTTTTCTTCTTCTTCTTCTTTTTCTTTAATGCCTCTCTAACTAGTGAAGATTGTCAGTCACCTTCACACATTTGTTCACTTCTTTGGCCAGATAAATTATATATCTACGGCGTTTTTGATTCCTCTCCATTCTTTGATATTCCTGAGCATTATAGTTTATTGGAGTTTGTATCGATCATATCTACGTACATATATGTCTCAAATATGTACTACTTCGTGCCAAATATCATAACTGTAGGTCCACGGGAAGTACCACCATATAAGGTTTTGATTACGCTGCGTAATTTAGGTATTTATTTAGAAGCTATATATAAATATATTTCTGAGTTAAAATAAAACTCACATCTATCAGATTTAGTCAAGAACATTCTAACCTTACTTAATTTAAAAGTTACGTGATATATATTCCATGAAAATATATTTTTTCAGGTACTACTCAATTTACTTCGTTACAAATCGCTGGCTATATCAAGTTTTTGGTACAATGAATTGGTGGCAAGTGTGTCTATACCAACTTTTAATCTGGGGAATGATGTACATCTTCTACAGACTTCAATTCCCGATCAACAGGATCTTTCACAGAGAAGAAATTTCGGAGAATACCGCAGTAGACATGTTAAAAGACCAGAATGATACCACCAATAAAGTTAATGATAATAGTCTTAGTAATGGTAATGATAATGTAAGAGCTCCAAATAATGGTAAAATTATTACCGATTTAAAAACACCACCGTTTTCCACGAAATCATGGAGCCTTAAATTCAGAAGTATAAGAAGTCAGTTCGAGAACTCTAGATTGTGACAGATCTAGTTACATAATTTTAAGTCATTATTCATTTATCAATAAAAATATCTGCGGATTTTTGTCTTAATGAACAGACTACGGTGTTGAGTACCGCTACCACCTTGACATATAATGTCTCAAATATTAGGCAGAAAGTGGGGCGTGTCTAATTAGGTGCTTGCCATAGCATGGTGGAGGAAATAGGGTAGTAAATCTGATAAATGTATATACAGTAACATACTATGTATAAAATATTTGAAAGTTATTTGATAAGATCCTGATAATTCACTTGATAGATATCTTCAATGTCATTACTAATAATGGTGTAGAAATCCCTAAGAAGATTAATTATAATCTATAGGACATCGTTTTAATCCTTTTTTATTTTCTTGAGATAGTAAATTATGAACAAAGATCTAACTTGATAATAATAAATGGTAATATTGTTTTTCCGTAAGTAAAAAGTCACAAATAGCATGGATTAATAAAGTATATTTACTAAATATGTTTGTTCATATAAAAATAGCACAACTAAATGTTTCAGTTTGTATGTGGGAGCACTAAAGGAGGATTTTGTGAAATTCCTATAGAAATGGAAAAAATGGGATTTTGTTAACTTTTTATAGTTCAGCAAATAACATTCCTGGCAGCCACTTGCTTAACTAAATTATAATAATTTAGCTGATCATAGTGCTGTTTTTTTCTGAAGAAAAATAAAAAATATAAAGAAATATAAAGAAATCTATCAAGGAAATTAATAAACACTTGCAAGATAAATAATTATAGATAATTATGCTTAAGCTGATTTATACCAGTTTTACGCTGTAGTCCGCACACATCAGAATAGGCAGAGGGAAACTAGTGATAAGACATTACTTTCCCTTTTATATCAAACAAATACCAAACCATAAAAAAGAACTAGCCAGATAGTGAGGAACGGAGTGTCTTAACACTAGGTTCCTTCGATCTATCCTGCTATATGCAAGATACACTGTGAAGCTAAAGAAATGCAGGAAATGGATATACTTAATAAGTAATTGATGTCTTAAGGCCTAAAACAATGAAAAACAATTTAAAAGAAATATTTAGTCTACTTTAAATGATGTTTAATCCTTAAAATTTTTCTATAAAATAATAACTATTTAATGGAAGAATTACATTGATTTAAGAATATATATTCTTGTATTGTGATGCAATTTTATTTTATTTTGGAGACTTATCATGGTAATGCTGATGTTGATTATGATAAAAACGGTGACCACGATGATGATATTGTTATGTTAAATGCCTTTGCTGCTGCTGTTTACTAATCGCTGTTGCTGCTTATTTTTCCTGCTGGTTACATAAAATACGCCGTTAAATTTATGTTTGCCATCAAAATAGTCCTGTTTTAAACTATTATTCACACAAAATATGCAGTAGACCATTAAAGATGTTTTCAGTGATATAGGAATTTTAATGTATGTTATATTTCTCTTTTCTAACGGTGAGGAGTTATATAATTTTATTTGATTTATGATCTTTATACAGGTACAGAAATTTACACAAAAAACTTTAATAGACAAATAACAATTCAAGCCTGCGGTCAAGAGATGGGCATTTTTTCACTAAATTGCATTTTCTTATTTTGAATACGAAAAATCTCTCTTTTCTATAAAAAAGCGGTACGCACATATTACTAGTAGTGTAAAATCAAAAACATTGTATATAAGGAAGCACTCTCGTAAGGGCTGTAGCCCGTAATAAAAAATATATATGTTGTCCACCAAAAAATATTTTTTTACCAATATAGCAAGAGAAGTGAGATTACAATATTGAATGCAAATTATACTTAATTTTCTAAATAAGTTTCTAAAATAAAATATTATCTATTCTATTGTTACTTAAGATATTAAAAGAAATATGCAATAAATATTTAATTATATTAGAAAATAAATTATCTAGAGACTGTATTATTTGTTTTTCTTATTATATTATTTGTTTACACTCTATCTCTTTATCCTATTTTTATTTATTTATTACCATTTAAGAAATTAGTACAGAACATTAATATATATAACATCTAAAAATCTAAAAGGTTTGTAACTATATTAAAAATGTTCTTACGTTACACAATTTTAATTTACAGTAAAGTTAAATAATAAATAATATAAATAATAAACAAAATTGAACAATATTATTCGCTATTCTATTTATTTTATTTTTACTCTTATTCACAAAATATTTTTTTAACATTGATTTGATATTTTCTTTTTTGATAACATTACACAAGTTCTGTAAAAGGTTGCCTTGTAAAAAGGTTGGGCGATAGGGTCGTCTAAAGAAAGACTGCTCTTCAAGAATAATCCTTTATTACTGTCCTTGAATACGAAAGATACAAGAATATAACATACATACACATACAGGAGCAAACATACACTATAGTTCAATGGAAGATTATTTATTATTCTCGGTACGAAGTAGGCCGACGTGTGTTCGCCGTAAAGGTTGTGGGCTCCTGTCCGTAACTGGTTTCGAGAGATTTTGCAGAAAAAGTTAAGATTTATTGTTATGTTATATTTGCGTACTATATTGTTAAAAACTATATTTTTTATTATTTCAACTTGTAGATTATATAATTTGTTAAGGTTACTTATAAAACTTTGAAGTTCTTCCATAAGATTCCAGTCCATATTGTATAAATGAGTAGTACGACAACAGCTTGATCTTGAAGAGGATACGATTTTTTATAATATTAATCACACCTAAGAACTGTCTGAGTTTATGACATACATACATACATGGTCATTTAGGTGAGTCCAATTTGATTTCTTGTCAATAATATATCCAAGATCAAAGCGCGGCGAAAAGTTCCACCACTCAACATGCAACGCCTCCAGAATTCGGCGAAAAGTGAGAAAAGGACTGTATTAACACCAGGATCCTTCGGCCTACTCTGCAGTGTGCGGGATATAGCGTAAAAATAATTTTTAGTCCAAGATAAATTTGTTTGTTAACTATTTCGATATATGGGCAACCTATACAACTACATTACAAGCCACTACATTATAAGGCTTTTAAAATCCGTTTGCTGCAATTGTGTGGCTTTATATGGATTATTGCTAGCAGATTGCAGACATGTATATCCGTACGCTCCATAGTTAAATATATAGATGGACTGATATATGATACATATGCCGCATATAGTAGCGTATGCAGTAATAATCTAGTGTTAAAACACTGCGTTCCCCACGCACCAACAAACCGAAAATGAAAATATCCAAATTTTATGTTCCCGAGTAGGAACTCGCCGTAAGGATTGTTATCCTTCAGTTAAATAAATTTTATTTTAAGAGCTAGCGAAGCGAACAGATGTAATATATTAGTAAAATTAAAAGGCCAGTTATGGCGCAGGGACATAAAGTGTGACTGTAAATCGACTGGTTGTGGGTTTGATCCCCACTCGAAGAGATGAAATATTTACTTAAATTTATATTTCCATTTCTTCGCTCTGGTGTCGAGGACAAGCGTTGAGTTCTGCCACTCACCACGTAATGCCAATCCAGAATTCAGCAGAAAGTGGGGAACGGAGCGTCTTAACACTAGGTTCCCTCTGCCTACCCACCCTGCAGTGTGCGAGATACAGGGTGTTTTTTTTTTATTTTATTAAAATATTTGTTAAAAAAAAGAAAATGTATCGTACGTATTGTTTTTATTTAAAAATTTATACAAAATTCTTATAAAATAACATGAATAATTACAATTTTTTTCATACCAATATAGTGAAACATTTTAGGAAACAAAGAAAGTACAATTACACTTTAATTGGTTCCTTTGGTAACCTTTGAAAAATACTGTCATTCCTTAAATTTGGAGGCAGAATACTTTGAAACTGCCGGTCGTGAGTTCGATTCCCAGTTAGCCGGTCGTGAGTTCGATTCCCAGTTGCAGAAAAAAATATATTGCCCATATAAAATATAATTCATGATAGATTAACCGCTAAAATTTTTGTTCACTTTATATACAGAGAGTAACTTAGAGTATGCATGTATAGCAAGGACAAGAACAAAAAAGTAGTAGAAGATAATTTTTAATAAAAATATAAAAGAAATCTAACTACAAAAAAAAACAAAAAAGATGTAAAAAGATTAAAAAAATATATTTTGCAGATAAAGACAAGGAATATATACAAAAGATCTTCTACTTCTGTCCTTGTTTCTTTCATTATTTACGCTAATAAAAGAAGTAAAAATATTGGCAGTGATGTAACATAAAAAAAATAACCTATTTTGTGTTTTTTTAAGATTCTAATTTTGTGTATGTAAATAATGTTAAATAATTTAATTTAATTATTATAATAAATAACTTGTGAATTATTTTAATCGTTTTTAATGATTTTGGCACTAAGTTTGAGTGCAAAAATGACCTAAAAGTCACTTGACTTTAACCATCTAAATCTTTATCCGATTTGGATCCAAAATTTATTATAAAAAAATCAAATTTTGACATTTACTGAACAGATTTTGATGAAATTTGGCACAAAGGATTATATCCTGAATTAATACGTAAGTTACTTTTACCCTACTAAATGACGATAATTTGACGTTTTAATTTATATTTAAATACTTGAATTTATTATTTAAGACATAATATATCATTTAAATTTCTATATATTGTATGTCAGTCTAATATATATATACATATGTATATCTCATATATTTAAAAACTCCAAAAGTCTATAGGTGACTTTCAAAGTTTTTTGAATCTCTCAAAGGTTACCCTTATCTATATTAAAATATATTACCAAACTCCCTGTACACTAAGTGCCGAGCTGGTCTCACAAGGTCTTCGTAGACCACTCTTTGGGGTTGAATGTAGTATGATGAAGGAGTTCTGATGGAAACTCCAGAAATTTGGGGTCGTTTCCTAACTTGGTAGTGATTAATTTCTGAAGCAGCAAACTGCGGTTCGGAATGCACGTTATTTCTGAATCTTGAAAACGTATAATCTCTATCAGGAACTATAAAACCACTGGGTATCCTTATTTTAGGGCTTAAAGCTTCATTTAGTCTAACATCGTAGTCGTTTTCTAAAGAATCTGCCAAATTTTGTTTTATATCAGGTATTTGTAACGGTTTTCCAGTTGCTGTATAGCCTTTTGATATTTCCGGTTGTGGTTCCGCTTTCTTGTTATTTATTGTTTGACCCAAATATGGTTTTAGATAATCACCTGGTGTCAGCGTAGATGCGAGCTGTTCTTTAATAGCTTCGTAGTTATCATTGAAATTTCTCAAAACTTTTGTTGCTAAGTCTCTTGCCTTGTTTTCTGTAGTTAGTTCTTCGGAGAATGACACTGTAGTAGTAGGTACTTCTTTAATTTGAGCTGGTTTAATTACTACGGTAGTAGTCGGTTCCTTTTTATCTTTGGATTCGTATTCTATATCTTCTTCATCGTAATATTCGTATTCTTCTTCTGGCACTGTTGTTGTTGTGGGTTTTTCTGTAGCTAACGTTGTGGTTGGCTTTTCTGTTGTTGTTGTTGTTGTAATAAATGGTGTTGTTGTTGGAGGTTCTGGTGTAGTAGTAGTAGTAGTTGTTGTTGTTGTAGTTGTCGTTGTAGAAGTCGTAGAAGTAGTTGTAGGTTTAGGGGTGGTATTGGGTGGTGAGTTCAGATCTTTTCCAGCCACGGGCTGTAATCCTCTCGGAAGATAGGGACTCCCACCCCTAGACGGTAAAAAAGGCCTCCTTAAAACTTTGACGTTTGGTTTGATATCTTTCACTTTTGCAGTTATATCCTCTTCATTTTTTCGTTTTTGTTTATCACTTTTGTCGTCATAGTAATAATCGTCATCTTTCAGTTTTGATGGACGTTCGTCTTTATTTCTTTGAAAAGAATACTTTTGAGATCTCGCTGGTGGCTCATCATAATATTCTTCTTCGTCATATTCTACAGGTCTCTTTGATTTTTTCGGTTTATCAACTGAATAATGAGGCCGAGTTGGCTTGAACTTTTCTTTTTCGATTGTATCTGGTCTTGGTCTTTGTTGTATTGTACTTGTTTTCGCAGAAGGCAATGGTTTTCTAGTATCTTCATCTTCATAATCGTCATAATATTCATCATCCTGTTTTGGGGGTGCTTTAGTAGTTGATACTGGTACGTACTCATATTTGTCTTTCTCGTTTAATGGGACCGGACGCTTAAATTTTGGTGGCTTTCGAGGCTGACTGAATATACCGTGACCATTTGGTTTAACCAACGCTTGACTTTCAGGAGCTGTTGGAATTTGTCTTTTTTCTTCTTGAACTCTTTCTTCACCTTCATAGTTTCTTTCAGGTTTTAAATAAGGCCTTTCATCTCGGTTTCTGTATGGGCGATCATAAAGACGTCTACCCTCATTCTGTTGATATCGATCATCTCTTGGCCTTTCCCTCTGCTTACCTTCATATTCTATAGGTTCATCTACAGACGGCTTTCTCTCGTCCCTAGATTTCAAATCATCTCTAGGTCTCATTTCATCTCTTAAACGAGAATCGTCTCTAATGGGTTTAACTTCATCCCTAGACCTTATTTCGTCCCTTGATCTAGTTTCAGTTCTAGGCCTGATTTCATCTCGTGGCCTTATTTCATCTCGAGGCCTAATTTCATCTCTAGCCCTGATTTCATCTCTTGGTCTGATTTCATCTCTAGGTTTGATTTCATCTCTAGGTCTGATTTCATCTCTAGATCTGATTTCATCTCTAGGTCTGATTTCATCTCGGGGCTTGATTTCATCTCTAGGTCTGACTTCGTCTCTAGGTCTAATTTCATCTCTAGACCTGATTTCATCTCTAGGCCTGATATCTTCTCTAGGTCTTTCATCTTCATCTCGTGGTCTCAGCTTATCTCTAGGTCTCGATTCTCCTCTTTTACCACCCCTTGGTCTATCATCTTCATCAGTATCCGGCCTGTACCTGTCTTCATCATTATCTCGAGGTCTATTTGGCCTTCTGCTACTTTTGAATGGCCTTCTTTCTTCGTCATCATATGGTCTCCTATAATCAGGATATGGTCTTTTGTTACTTCTCGGTCTGTCATATGGCCGTCTATCTTCATAATCTTCTTCTGGTTCATCACGAGGTCTTGTCCGAGTTTCATATCTGAAAGTTATTAAGCAACCATTTTATTCAAAATAATAATTGTCTGATAATAAATAAAAAAATGTCAATTAATTCCAATATGTCTATATCGATGGATTGGCGAATAGACGTATCGCTCCGCAGATTTCACGGTCAAAAAAATTAGATCATTAACTGACGTAAAAACGGCTCGGCTTGTTTGCTTCAGCTACTTCCATAGTATTTATCCTATGGGATTTTACTTTGGGGTAATGCAGCCGGTATTCAACCGATATTTGTCCTGCAGAAGCGAACTATTCGGGAAAATGTGTACGCTTTTACAATAGGATCCCAGAAAACGTCAGAGACCTTTCTATATCACAATTTAAAAAAAAATGTGAAAAGACCTTGGTGTGTTAAGGTTATTACCAAATTAATGATTTTATCAATCATAACACGCCTTGGGAATGAAATGCTCACTCCAGTCTGTTTCAAAGATATCATCGTCACAGATAATTAAATATATATTTGTATAAAATTGATTTTAGAAAAATAATTTCCGCTGAGTTTCTTGCGCCCGTTCTTCTCAAGTTTGTGGCATTAACTTTAGTGGTGGTAAATTATTTGACGTTCAAAGAAAGATGTAAGAAGTTACATACTTCTTATTTTGACTAAAATTATTTGAATTTGAATTACTTTTTTATTTTTAAGAGCATAAAAGTATGTAAAAGTGACATGTATTATTTAAAGTACACTATAATTTAAAATAATAGAAAGTATAGTTTAAAAAATATAATGAATTGTATTATAATTGTTTAGCTATTCGTTCTACACCTTCCACCCAAATCGATTCAGAATCTGTGCTAAGTGGCGGAACTCAACGTCAAACTTTGCCTTTCAGAGTGGAGTAAAGCTCAAAACCATAAGTATCACACGAAGGCCTTATACGTTGTATTTAATAATATTTCTAAATAAATCATACCTATCATCATAATCATCATGAGGTCTGCGCTTTCCTGGTCTCCTTGGTCTACTTCTTCGGCCTCCTCTGAAAAAAGATGAGGAAGATAAGTAACTATTAAAACATAACAAATTAAGTATAAAATTATCACGTAAAGAAAATATTTGACTGATGATCGAAACAAGAAAACCTTTGAGGCTAGATTAATGCTTGAAAATATTGATTGTCAGAATTTATTAAAGAAAAAAAGAATTTGTATATTAATACGAGACTAGTAAGAAATTTGCCACAGTTATAGTTTATATAGAGAAAGCTTCATGATGTACTTATATTTAGATATCGGTAAATAGTTCGTTTCGTTTTTCAGCATAGGCCACAGAAAACTCAAAACACGAGAATTGTAATATTTTGATAATTAAAATGCACCCCCATGCACATGTACCCCCAACCCTTATTATAAAAACAGACTAAATCCAAAACTTTTCGCTATTTCTAGATTAGTTTAAATATTGTTGGAAGCATCTTAATTTCGTAGTTGTAGATAACAAAACTAAATGAGAAAAATTGCACAAAATTTATGTTGTGTTGGTTGAATTCGTAATACTTCGTTATTTTATTAAAGGTAGTTGCTATATCAATTTTACCGCAAAGATGCATATTTAGGGTGTTGCCAACATACTAATACATTGCGTTTTAACTTTACTTTAAAGATATCAAAAGGATGAATTTCTTAAATATCTTTAAAGTAAATCAGGAGAAAAATATTAATTACCTATCTTCATAATCATAATCATCTCGAGTTGGATAATAATAATCATCATCATAATAATCGTATCTGGTCGGTGGTCGTCGTCGCGGTGGTCTTGGTGGTCGCACTGTGGTGGTTGTTGTAGTTGTAGTGGTAGTGGTAGGAGGCGGCGCAGTTGATGCGGCTTTGTATAGGGCTTCATTTCTGTAATAGTATATAATTTTATAAGTACAGCTTCCGGAGTCGCTTACGAAGCCAGCGGCTTCGCAAGCTTAAACTTATTGTTATATTACAGCTAAATTACACACAATCTTTACACAAATTGTAGTCTATGTACTATGTTGATATACAAATGATATTACCGTGAAGTTTCATCTAAATTGGTTCAGTAGTTTTTGGGTAAAGGGGGGCAAACATGCATCCATTTTCACAAAATTTATTTAGCTACTTTATACCTGCTAGATAATTAAGAGTTATGTAATGTGCATGTCTCATTCTAAATACGTGGATTACATGGAAACTACAAACGTGATGTAATATATGAGGCCTTGCACTATAAATGAATCAGTAGTTCCTGAGATAAGCGCGCTTAACCAAACAAACTCTTGAGCTATTTATTATTAATACAAAAATATAGATTGTTGATTTTCTTTTTTTACAAAATCTTTGTTTGAAATAAAAAAATAGAATTAATGCTGGTTTAAAATATTCATATTTGAAACTTCCACTTAGTAGTTAGTACATTTTATTTCCCACAAATAATGTAGAAACACAAACAAATGACCCTATATACACATAATATCTTGAAAATTAAACGGCGTGTAAAGAACAAAATGTCTTAATGATAGGTTCCCTCAGCCTACTCAGCTGTCTGCGAGTTACAGCGTTTAGCTCTAAAAAATCGACGAAACTTACCTGTTAAAATAATTAGGTGAATTTTTACAATCCACTTCGGATACAAAATGACAGATGAACGTCTTTTGGTCGAACGCGGTGTAGTTCGCGCACAAGAAGTCGTATCTCGTACCGAACAGGCAGTGGTGGTAGACCTGGAAATTTAAAGAAGCAGCTTATATTAGACTAGTGGCTCCGAAAGTCCGTTTGCAAATCTTATATTAAACTAGTTTAACTATAAAACTTAAAATCCCACATTTATCCGTTCCCGTCAAAATTTGAGAAAATCCTCTCCTAAGGGGCACCCCAATGCTCATTGAGCATCCAACGTTCCAAATATCAGCGTTATACACCGCGTTGTTTTGGCGTTACGTTGTTTGTCAGGATTTTTTTTGTAGCGAACTCAACGCTGGGCTTTGTCTCGTTACCAGAGTGAGTAAATCTAAATATTGAATATTTTATTCCCCCGAGTGGAAATTGAAGTTACAACCGTCGCGTTTACAGTCAGGCACTGTCTCACTGCGCCAGGATGACCTCAAGAGTATGTATATATTAAATATATTTTTGTTATACAATTTAATATTCAAATTTTAATAAAATATTGAATCGGTTTATACAATATTTAAAAAATTTTTAGCTGTTATTCCACACTTAGGAAAGAAAATGAGTTATTAAGAAAGCATATAAAAATTTGAACTTGAAATTGGAAATTGGAACATTTTCTGAATACCTGAGTATTTTTCTTTCCTAAGTGTGGAATAACACTTTATAAATGTCAAAAAATATTTAATAAATAGCATTCTCTCTTGCCAAATGATAATTTTAAGGGTTAAGGGTATAAGAATTTCGACGAAGCTATGGCTTAGTGATCAGACCGCCTGGAAGATTTCAAAGATTCGGGGGGCGCGGGTTTAAAGACGCCTACGTTCAAATTTTACACGTTTTCTAAATAAACACTTTATATAATTTGTTTTTTATTTTACTTTTGGGTTAAGGAAAAAAACAATTTATTTAAATCTATGGTCACTTTAATACTTGATTTCTGAGAACATTGAATTTTATTTCTGACAAAATCAAAATAAATAAATGTAAAGGTTTTTGAACTTATAAAATTGTCGTGAACCTTATATTTGTATATTGTTACATTTACATATTTATTTTATAGTTTATTTTTAGTATTCCGTACCTTAGTAAAAAAAGGACCTTATAGGATGATTTTGTTGCCTGTCAGTCTGTCTGTCAAGACTTTTTTGTTGAGGTCGTATGGAGGTATCATAGTAAAATTAATATTTAATATTCATTAATATGGTCTCTTGCAGCATAGAAAAAAATAAACGTCAGTCAACGAATTTAAATATTTCAATTTTAATATAATCATTGAATATTTGAGCATGATAATCAAATTAGGCTTTAAAGCACGTATGTTTTTTTAATTGTTTGTTTGTTTGTCCATTAAATTCCCTTAAATTAAAATTAATATCGAGATAAAACGCATAAGGTATATTATATATTTCAGTTTATTAAGGTATATTTTAATTTCTCTACGAAGTTTCGTTAAGAAAATGTCAGGTGTTTGAAGTCGTCGTCATTTACATTTCTATTCTAACATTGCGCGTTATATTGCAGTATTTAACGCCGTATTTGAGACAAATTCATCAGGGAATACCTACATACATTAGGAAACGCCAACATAAATATTAATTATAAAGCGAAAAACGAAATGTCGTGACACTTGGCTCTCTGTCAATCCTGTTATATGCAAGATACACCGTGAATCTAAAAAGATGTATAAAAGTAGGTTTTTTATAGCTTCACGCTATTACTATCCATAGCAGGGTACGCACATAGCACGGAGGTAAAGGGAATCTGAGATTCTAGTGTTAAGACACTCCGTTCCTAACTTTCCATCGAATTCTGGAGGAATTGTTTATTGAGTAAGATCTCGCTTTGCACATATAATGTTATATAAGTAACTAGAGGGCGCGCGCGGCCTCGCCCGCTTTTTAGGAGTGAATTCTAAAAAAACCACGTACAATAAAATATTTTTAACAGTCTGAATTTAAATTTTTATAAAAATCGGTGGCAATTTAAAGATTTTTCCATATAAACTTTCAACCCCTTATTTGAACCCTTAGGGGGTGAATTCTTAAAAACCATGAAACACGTGTACAATGAAGTATTTTTAAGAGTCTGAATTTCAAATTTTATAAAAATCGGTGCAGTCTAAATTTTTTTTCCATACAAACTTTCAACCCCTATTTCATCCCTTTAGGGTTAAAATTTTTGAAATTCCCTTCTTAGTGGATGTCCAGAATATGAAAATAAACATCTGCCCAAGTTTCACGTTTCTACCATCAGCGGTTACGGCTCTGCCTGCGTCTTACCTCAGTGAGTCAGCACAACTCCTTTTATATATATAGATAATTAGTTACCCTTTTTGTTATTAAAGGAATTAATTTCGTACATTTTAATATGATATGTGTATTACATTTATTTACTAAAATAAAACATAAAATTTACTAAAAGTATAAAAAGGTTATTTAAGTGTTTGCTAAGTATAAGGCATACAGACATAAATTGCCTGTCAAATATTTGATATTCTTTTTTTATCTTTACTCTTTTATTAGTCATTAATATTAGGTATATAAAAAAAACTTGTTTTGTTGTTGCACATCAATGTCGGTACTGGATAAATTAAAAAAACCCGAAAGTAGGGAACAGAAGTGTCTTAATGAGAACGGACTGCCTTATCACTGGGTTCTTAAGTTTCGCCTGTCTAAATAAATCTATTTTTAGAGGTTGACTGTTAACGCGACATTGGTTCCACTTAGAAAGAATTGTTATCATTTTCTCGCTCTAAAAAAAAAGCTTCTATAAAAAACTCATCATCATCATTCATCACCTTAATACTAGGGTCGAATTTTCAAGGCATTTCGTGTTAGTACCAGAGCGAAGAAATGAACATATAAAATAAATAATAATTCATTCCCAATAGCGGGAATCAAACCCACAACCGACGCGTTACAGTCACACGTTTGCCCCTACGCCACGAAGGCTTCTTTTAAAGAAATATTATAAAAAAATCGACGGAGTGGGTAGATAAGAATGAGTGCTAAAACGCTAACCAAGAGGCTACATTAAAATTTGCATACGTTTCTCAATATCTTTTTCCTTAGTATGCGATTAATATTTTTTTTATGTTTTTACTGTCCTAAATGCACACACACATTAAAATATCTCACCTGACATTTATGAGGAACTGAAGCGTAGAATCCATCGTGTAACCCATCACACTTAAAATCCATGGTCTCCGGAGGTGGAACTGTCTCGTAGAATGGGTACGAGGACAGATTGTACCCATTCAATTCCCGTGGCAAGTTGGGGTCGTATATGTAGTCTATTTGGGGGTTACCCGTTAGTTTTGTTGTAGTGTTACTTTCAGCACCTTCGGCTGTCGCTTCCACCTGAAAAAAAGAAATATAGAATATTAGATTTTTATTAATATTAATAATTAATGAAAATAATGAGTCAGCTTCAGGCTCTTAACATAATTTTTGTGAATTCGAGTACAGATATGATAGATTTGTCTTGGTTCCAAAACAATGAAATGAAAATAAATCCTTTGCCCGTATGGGAATCGAACCCACAGCCGTCGTATTTAAGCCCCGACGGCTTCTATTTAGTGATTATTTTAATTAACTTAATTAGACGATAATAAATCTAAGTTAAAAACCTTTGTTCTTCATAAATCAATACCTAAAACGGAAACAGCGTGCAACCTTGATAGCTAGTCAAAGGAATCCAGTATATAATTTCCTACATGATTACAAAAGTTGCACCATTTCCGCCATTTTCTTTTGCCTTCATTCTTATATTGAACACTTGTGGACTACTTTAACTTAATTTGTATATTTTTTTAACTTCCTACTGTATACCGCATATAGCAGGGTGCTCAGAAGGAACTTAATGTTACGATACACCGAGTGTTCCACCTTACCGTCAAATTTTAAATCATTACATGTTCCGTAGCTGAACTCAGAATTGCGTCTTGTCATGTTTCAGATAGAAGAAATGAAAATAATTCATTCAACGAAGTAGAAATTGAATCTGTAAGCACGCCTTTATAGACTCTACTACTCTATATTAATGTTAAAAAAAATAAATTAAAATCAGCTTCACGCTGTATTCAACACATTGTGGGGTAGTAGGTAGAGGGAACGTAAAGATAAGTCCGTTCCCGATTTTCCTTCGTTCCGAATTCTCGAGACAGGAGGACACCAGAGCGAAAAAATGGATAGTTTAAATAAATATTTTATTTCCTTGAGTGGGGATCGAACCCACAACCAGTCGCGTGTTCAGTCACACTTTGTGCCACGACTGGCCTAACACTACTAGTATTATATGAATTAAAAGGCAGTTGCCATCTCCGAATATGTCTATAACTGTCAAGACACAAGAGACCTTGAGACTGAATTATAAGTCTAGGCTTAGTAGCTCCACTTGATTTCCGTAGAAGGATATTTTTTTATCGTTATATTCACATATCTACATACATATATTAATATGTTTACATATTAATATACATAAGTAATATGGAAATATATAAAACTAAGTCTATATAAAGTACTTATTACATTATTTATTTGGTGCTTATTTTCAACTGGATAGAACGAACGAGGAAGAATTATATATTTGCATTGAGTTATTTGACGCGATATTATTAAAAATATTTAAGAAAAAGAAGCTATTAGTGCTTATAGGATGTCTAAATATAAAGGTTGTGGGTTCGATTCTCATTTAGGCAAATATTTTTTCATTTTCTTGCTCTGGAGAAAAGAGAAACTGCGGCGTTGATTTCTTCAAAACAATTACCATCGTGGAGCTGCGGGACTGTGAATGCGACGGTTGTGGCGACTTCAACTCCTTCTTGAATTTTCATTTCCTCGGTCTTATATCAAGACAAGGTGCGGAAGAGTTCCACCACTCAACACACAATGTCCCGCAAATTGGGTTTGAACGAGGAGTCCTAATCAGGACAACATATAGCTCACCTCTTGAACTTCATCGTCTGCACCACTTGGTTCTTCCTCGGGTGCTGGAGTGGTACTCGTTGTTTTGGCGAAGATGAGTGACGTTGCTCTCACAGCAGATGTTGTTGGTAACTCCGCTGATAGACATAGCAGTGTTACGCCTGAAATTAAAAGGAGTACTTATAGTATAAAAGTTTATTTTTATTATATCCAACTACCTACTAACTTATTTTAATCGTTTTTTTTTTAACTTAAAGTGGGGAACGGAAGTATCCTAATGTGAACGGGATGTCCAAACACTAGGTTTCCATGTCCCCTCTGTCTACCCAGCTATGTGCGGGATAAAGCGTGAAAAATAACTCAAAAATGAAAAGAATCTTATGGATATTACCAGGTGTAACCACAGCCTGCCGTAAAATGTTTGGAACGTTTGGTTTTCAGTTTTTAATATTAAGTAGACGTGATTAATTAAGTTTAAGAGTTTCATTTAAAATGTTTAAAAATCTCAAAAATCAAAGATCTTATAAAGATAATTTAGCAACAATTCGACCCGCACTAAATATCACCCATATACTTAACATCTGTTGTTATTTTCCTTATTTTTATTTCCAATAAAATATCCGAAATTTGTTATTCGTGTCCTTGATGGTTTTCTCGTAATTCCAAGATGATTCGGAGGTCAGTATTGCATATAGTTTTAACTCATCTTATAGTATAGTTTTAACTCATCTTATCCCGCACATTAGACAGCTACGGTAGAGAAAGCTTATTATTAAGACAGTCCACTGGCAACTTTCCATCGTAATTCGAGACATTGCAGAGCGGTATTTAACGCCGTGCGATGTGGTACTAGCGCGGGGACATAAAAATAGTTCAAAATATATTTTGTTTAAAATAATTAAAAATATATTTGACAATTTGAAGTGAGGATGGCTCCTGAGATAAAAAAGTCATATGAATTCGCCCTTTCGCCTCTTCAAATTCGAACTTACAACCTTTGTTTACAGTCATACATTTTATTGTTTATAGAAATAATAAAACCATAGTGGTTCAGTTCAGAAACGCCTGACTAAACACGTTATTTAATGGTGCAAATTAGATAAATGTTTATATTTATAAATAACCTAGCTCCTCCCAGGTTGGTAGGATACAATTCGGCGTTTAGTTCCGCAATCCGCCATACAATACTTTTAAAAGAATAGAGTTACGCTTAAAGAAGATGCATAAACATAATATACATAAACCCTAGTGTTAAGACACTCCGTTCCCCACTTTCTGCCGAATTCTGGAGGCATTGCGTGTTGAGTGGCAGAACTCAACGCCGCGGTTAACCTCGACACTAGAGCGAAGAAATGGAAATATACATATCAATAAATATTTCATCTCCTCGAGTGAGGATCGAACCCACAACCAGTTGGTTTTACAGTCACACTTTGTGCCGCTGCGCCACTACTGGCCTCAACTACAAAAAAAACATTAAATTTAATTCACAATTGTGGAATAAGAAACACTTATAACGTTAGTAAAATGTCAAACCTTTCTTAAATCCTTGATATTTATACAGTACTAATAAATGCATCTCGGTCGTAAAAAATAATTTAGTCGTAGATTTTTATTATGACTGAGATTAAAAATATATCTAAATTTAAATACTAAAGAATTCAAATTCTGATACAGTTATTTAAATTTAAATATATAGTTTAATACTTATTTAAATCAATTGTATATAAAATATAGAAATCTCAGTTTTTTTTTATTATTTTATATTTTTATAAAAAAGTCGAAATTAAAAACCGTTGGCAATATACAATGTACATACGAGTTTTATATAAAAATAAACAATTACATTTTAAATTTGATGAACAATGTTTTCTTTATTTAAAATAATTATCCTTATATATTTCCTTATAAAGCTGAAATCGTAAACAATTTTAAAACAAGCATATCCCTCAGTGAGATAGGAACCTATAACCACAGCGTTTACTGTCCGAAAGTGTCTCACTTTGCAGTCACACTACAAAATGTATATTTTTAATATTTATTTTTAGCTTCACACTGCATCCCGCATATACAATAGCAGGGTAGGCAGTGAAAACCTAGAATTTTATACTTAATTTCCCATTATCCGCCGACTTTTCGAGATATTGAGTGTTGAGTGGTGGTACTCAACGGAGCGCTTAGTGTTCGTACCAGAGCGAAGAGATGAAAATAATTGAATAATAAATATCTTTGATCATTCCAGCGAGTGGTAATCGAATCCACGATATTGCCTATTACAATTTTAGAGATATCATGTGTTAGACGGCGGAATTCAACGCCGTATATTAATCTATAAGCACCGGGTAAGCTGCCAGACTCTGTAATACTTCGATGACATCACAAAATCACATATATTTGAAATGTTATTGGTATTTATTCAAGTGTTTTATATTACCCAAACGGCCTCTACTGTAGAGTTAGATAGACCTTGGTTTTAATGTGACGTTTGACATTTTAGGAAAACCGTTTTAAAATTGACTATATTTTTAAGGAAACTTTAATAAAATAGAAATAAAATAACTCTAAGCTGTGGTAACCTCCACTCCAGAATTCGGCGGAGAGTGGCGGTGAGAAGTGTCTTAATGGGGACGGAGTGTCACACTAGGTTTTAAACTGAAGAGTTTACTTGATGGAACTCGTTAATATCACGAATAGGATATTCTATGTATCGAGGGTATAGGCTATATTATATTACGTAAATCTATGATAAAGCCCACTGTACTTGGAGACACAGTAACCTCGGCCTCTTGGCCTTGGCCACAATGTGTCATGTGTCATACATAACTCTTAGTTTTTTCCATTTTACCACGCAGAATGGGTTGCATTTTAAAGCTAATGTATTTATGTATATGTGTGTATCACCAAATTTTATTTGCTCTAATCCTCAAAATATGTAAAAATAAAAAAAATCTATAATAAATACTTACAAAACAAACTCAGGCCCAGCCACCTGTGCCGAGATCGTTTCATTGTGTTACACCTGGAACAAGAGAAAAAAACATCAGTAAAATGATACAATTATCATAATATAAACCGCTAAAATATTTGTGCCTAGAAACAAAAAATGACATCTTGGATCATTTACGCTATAGTGCTGATCACGGTTCGTTCTCGGTTAGATCTCAAATTCTTCATCTGAGAAAATGGCTCAACCTTACTATTATATTCTACATAAATATGGTCCTTTAAAAAACCTATATAAAAGTTCGCGATGGTATATGTTTATCTCTAAAGGTTGAGCCACAGTAACCATTTTAATATGTATAATTTAATTTTGAATTTATCGAATTCTTGTCAATGTATTTTATATAATTTAATATTCATCCTTATTAAAATAAATATAATAGAGGCCAGTCGAGGCGCAGCGGCACAAAGTGTGACTGTAAAACCGACTGGTTGTGGGTTCGATCCCCACTCGAGGAGATGAAATATTTACTTAAATTTATATTTCCATTTCTTAGCTCTGGTGTCGAGGCATAGCGCGGCGTTGAGTTCTGCCACTCAACACGAAGTGCCTCCAGAAATCGGCAGAAAATGGGGAACGTGTGCGGGATATAGCGTGAAGCTGATTTTTTTAATAGTCATTTTGGCTTTTCATCTGGATTGAAATTATTTACATTTAAGGAGATATCACTATATCAAAATGAGCTAGTCTACGAGTACGACCGACCCGAACGGACAGAAGACGTAGACTGATTTTCAATCTTCTCCTAATATTTCTGGGGTTAGCTGCTTGTTCGGATCTAGTATACGAGTTAGATTTTTTAAGAGTTTAGTTACAGTTCGTTTAATTTCTTGGTTAGTTTAAGTATTTTGTTTTGTTTTATTCTGTCATTATATTTCGTGTTACTTTTAAATATTTATTTTAGGTTCATAATATTAATAATACTGCTGGTAGTTATTCTTTCAGTAGTGTTTTTTCAGTAATTACTATTTATTCTAAATATAAATAATTTCGTTTAGTTAAGTTTACTTATTATTTTTGCTAATATTAATAATTTTATTTCCCTCACTTATCTATGTCTAATTATTATGCTTTTTCGGCTTATTTTAATAATCGAGATTAAAAATAAAAAAAAAAATATAAAAAATTTAAATTTATAAATCTATAAATATATTCGTACAGTTCAAGCGGGCGAAGCCGCGTGGGTCCGGTAGTTGGAAATATAATATGTAAGTATAATATCAAGAGACCCTCTACGCTTAATTAGTTTTTATAGTCTATTGTGTAGATTTTTTTATACACAAAGGAGCGTTTATAATGCATAATAGTTAAGTAACATTGAAGTATATTCGGTAAAAAGATTTTTTTCAAGAGCCATTTTTTAACTATTAAAGGGTAACCGCGACGGTTGTAGGTTCGATTTGCACTACGAATAATTAATTATTTTTACTATCCCGATCTGATAATAGAATAAAGCGCAATTTTGAGTTCAGCCACTCAAGACTCAATGTCTCGTAAAATGATCGGAAACGGAGTATCTTAACGCCGGGTTCCTTGTCTGCCCCGCCACATGCGGAATAGGGGGAAGCTAAAAAATTATAAGAGATACACGAGATCTTTAACCTACTTTAATATTATTTTTCTAGTTTCTCGCTGTATGTAACCTGCGAACCTAGTATTAAGACATTCTGTTCTCATTCAGACACTTCGACATCAGAGCAAAGAATTGAAAATATTATATATTTCACTTCCTCGAATAATCAAACCCACAACCTGTCGCGGTTACAGGCCCACGTTCGTGCCCCTGTGCCACGATGGCCCAATAACAACGGCTTTAACAATAATAGTCATAAAATGAAGATGATTTAATAATAAAGATCCCGATATTAGTAAGCGTGATATGTTTTTAGGTTACCTTCGGTAAAGTAAATGGCAAGTATTTTATTTAGAAGGGATTTTGACTGTCGGAAAGGATGCCATTGATGTTATTTAGTGGAATAGTCTGTTTGGTTGAACGCACCAATCTTTAGAACTACTAGTTATAATATCAAATTAAATCAGCTTCACGCTGTATCCTGCACATAGGATCGAACCCACAACCAGTCGATTTTGCAGTCACACTTTGTGCTCCTGCGCCACGACTGGCCTCAGAACTACTAGTTCAAATAAAAAAAGTTTCGTAGATTACATTAGGCTATAGATTATATCAATCTACTACAAGACGAGCTGTCGCCCAAAATGCGCTTATTCTATATTATGTTTATTTATATCAAAAGTATTTATTTACGTAGAGGCAAAGCGCGGCGTTGAGTTTTGCCACTCAATACGCAATGCCTCTAGAACTCGGCAGAAAGTGGGGAACGGAGTTTCTTAACACTAGGTTCCCTCTACCCACCCAGTTGTGTGCGGGATACAGCGTAAAGCTGATTTTTTTGTTTAAAGTATTTATTGTCAAACAATAGTTCTGTGTAACATTCATTTTATTAAGTCGGTTGTATATGCGGCTTCGTCCTCGAGGTCAAATTGTCATATGCCACATTTTAAGCATCGGATGCAACAGTTGATGTAATGTTATATATTCTATACCAAGACTGTAACATTTGTTGATAAAAAGACAAGATATTTTTTCAATTCGAACCAGTAGTTTTTGAGATTATAGAGGACAACTAAACAAACGGTTTTAACATTATAAAAGGAGTAGGTATTAGGTATATTAGCTTCTGACCGTATTCCGTAGATAGCAGGGAAGGCGAAGGCAATCTGGGAACCTACTTTCCGCCGAATTCTGGAGGCATTCCGTGCTAAGTAGCAAAACTCGCAGTAGAAAATGAAATATCTAATATTTTCATTCCTCTCAACTCCTCTAGCAACGAAGCAACACACGGCGTTGAGTTCCACTAGTCAACGCGTAACGCCTCAAGATGTCGACGCAACGTGGGGAACGGAAGTGTCTTAATAGTAAACGAAGTGTCTTAACACTAGGTTCCCAGGTTCCCTCTGCATACGCAGCTATGTGCAGGATACAACGTGAAGCTAAAAAAAATACAAAGCCTGTGTGTACGTACAGTTAATAATTTCAATGTAAGCGTGAGCTCAGGGAATCGTATTGTTAGAAACGTATTCAAAGAAACAATGCCATTTCCGCTTATACTAAGAATCACTTAGTACCAAGTAATATGACACCTTCACAACGTCCGACTGTAAGCGCGATGATTGTGGGTTCGATTACCACTCGGGAAGAATGGTTAATTTTTTTTTATTTTCGTTATACCGGCTCCGGTAGACTGGAGTGTGGAGAACGGAGTGTCTTAACACTAGGTTCCCCCTGCTTACACTGCTAAATGTGAGCATAAAGTTATAAAAAACATATTGACATCATCATCTTATGATTAAAGATTTGAATACAAACATATTTCCACATGTACACCCACCATCAACTCCGCTCCCCTTTTTCGAGACATTGCGTGTTCAGTGACAGAACTTAATTTTGCGGTTTGGAAAAACCGTAAGGTCCAGTATATTTCCAATTCTTTTATCGTTTTCATAAAATAATTGAATAAAAAAACACCAGATTTCAATACAAATATTATTTTGATAATTTGACGGATCTCAACGCCGCGCATTGGAAGGAAAGTAATTTTTTTTTTATATATAACTTAAAACTTTTTTTAATTCTTCCAATTTTAACTTCTTAAGTAATAATTTGACAAAAAACTCTAGCGTGGGTCGTTCACCTTGACGTGCCCTTACTTTTACCAATTGTATTGGATATTTAAGTTGTGTCATGAAAATGTTAATCTCTTATATAGTAGGCGGTGTAAGTTACTTCAAATCCTACGTCGAAGAGATGTTTTTTGATTGATTGTATTTTTTAGTGTAGAAATTAATTTAACTTAATTTAGAGTGACAACGCACAGAGGAGACTTCTGGACTTAGAAAATTGGATTTCATAAAGAATTTATCAAAATCTCTAGTGGAACTAGAAAAAAAAGATTTTCCATTTTACGTCTACGCAGATAAATTAAATAAATATCAAGTATATTAAATAAATATCAAGTATATTAAAAAAGAGGAAAGGTAGTGATGTATCACTAAAGTATCTATAGCCCTCTGAAAAGCTTCAGAATCATATAAATTACATAAGAAATATATATGTAATAATTTTGTAATAGACCATTATACAAGGCGAGGTCGTTCGTACCAAACACTTTGAATAAATTTGTTTCCATTATACCTTTATTAAGAAATTAAATGACGTGACGGACGTAATTTAACGCAAAATATAGAATCGCTTGCGAATAACTTGCTAATAAAGTAAATTAAATATATGTATAATATATACATATATTTCATTTTAATAAATTTGCGTCTATAAAAAAAACTGGTTAATCTGTATTTTTTATTAAATTTCCATGTTTTATTGACAGATCTTTTTTCATGACTGAATGTATTATCATTATTTAATAAAGAACTATATACTTAAAAAATACAAAGATACTCTGAATTACTTACAATTTAATGAGGCTGTAGAAAAAATATTAAATATATTTTTTCTACAGCCATTTTTATAAAACTAAATATGGTAATTTTAGATTTATTTTTTAAATGTTTTGTCATTTTTTTTAGTCTGAGATTATTATTATCAGACCTAATGCAGTAAATGAATGATTGGTCGAACGCAATGAATTCTTAGATTTTTTTTCTTTAAACAAAGCGCAGCGTTGAGTCTTGCCACTACTAAACGGGCAATGTCTCGCAAATTGGACGGTGCGTGGGACTGTCCTTACACTAAACAACTAAACAAGCTTTTTAAATAAATCGTACAAGTATAATGGATATAGAGTAAAACGCTCCGCCGAGCACTTTCACTCTATCGCAATGCACAGATCAACTGTAGTCTGAGATGTGATATAGTATAATAAAGAAATTATGTATATGTATGTATGTGTATGTATGTACGTTTATGTATGTAGAAAGTATATATGTTTAGTTCTATGGAAAGGCGGTGTAACTCTAATTTTGCTAATATATTAATTTTTATATTATTTTTGATACATAATTTTAATGAGACCATCGTAGCACATTGCCACATTGTCAGATTGTAAGCATGATGGTTGCAAGTGAGATTCGTTATCGAAGGATGAATAACTTTCATTTCTTCGTTCTGAAAACAAGATCATAGTCTATACAGTATATGGCTTTACAGTAAGTACCCGCCGCCTGCCCTACTATATACGAAATACAGCGTTAAAAAATATAATTATTATTTTTTATGATATATTTTCCATAGGGATACCTCCTATGATCGCTGTCCCCACACCCTGTCGCTTCGCTTCGCTTGTCAGTCCAGAAGGGATTTGCTGGACATAATGATTAAAAAAAACTTTTTGAAAGATTACAGCGTATTTTTTACATTGTAACACCTACAACATTGCTTCCTCACAAACCACATTCTTGTTTTTATATCGCTATGATCATAAAGAAACACTTTCAATTTTTTTCCTATTTGAAATTAATAATAAATGTAAAAAAAAAAAAATGTAAAAACAAAAACCCCGACTGCATAAAACTAAAAAGAAAATAAACTAGCCCAATAGTTTATTAGGATTAACAGTCGGGACCTCTTTATATTATGCGAGGTTCCTGGTAAAGATTTTATTGATTGAAGAATTACTTATAGGTCCCGACTGTTAATCCTAATAAACTATTGGGCTTGTTTATTTTCTTTTTAGTTTTATGCAGTCGGGGTTTTTGTTTTTACAAATATTTTTTTTATTTTTCACTTTTTTGTTAGGATTCTTTATAGTAATGATAATCATGATGTACTTTTTTGAAATCCTCGTATTAAGCTCTTGAATTTGATACCCATATTGTGGTATTCGAAACGAAAATTTTATTTTTAACTAAGTTCAATAGCGTCCCACAGCTGCCATGATTGATTTTTTTTAACTTCACCTATCTAAGAACACTTGGGCTGCTATGATAAATCTAACGAGACCTCAACTATTTCAATCCGTTCGGCGGTTCTGGAGATATGAGGTAATAAAGAATATTACATATATACAAGATACGCGCGAAAAACATAATCCTTCCTTAGCAGTCGGGAATTAGTAGCAATCGGTGAATGTGTTTATTATTACAACTTGGTAATTTACCGACTTACACTTTAGGTAATTGAGACAGACGTGGCTCATTTCAGTTGACGTGGTTCATTGATATACGCGGGTTCGATTTGCACTCGGAGGAATTATTTTAATTTCCTCCCTCCGAAATAAAAACAAAATACAAAGCGTTACTTAACACGCAATGGCTCAAAAATTTAACGGTGAGAGGAAGCGGAGTGTTTTATCACTAGGTTCCCACTGCCTATCCTGCTATATAGGGGATACAGCTTTAAGCTAAAAAAACATGATCTTAAAAGACAAAATACGACTAGTTTAATAAACACATATAACAACGAATAGCTGTAAAACGGAAAATCGATTATATTAATAATAATATAAAAGAAAACTTAAGATTTATTTTTAGTTTCGCGTTAAGTAGTAGTGTTAAGACACTGTGTGGGCAGGGTGAACCTAGTGCAAAGACACTGTGTTTGTTTGCCCACTTGAATTTTCGAGGCATTGCCTGTTAGGTGGAGTAACTTTAATTACGTAATTTTTCCGTTTCCTATAAAATGATGTTTTTGCACTTAAAACCTTTTTACTATTATCATAATTGGTTACTATATATCTGTTGTGAATGAACGTTATAAGCCAGATCCTGAATTCGATTTCCAGTAGAGACAGATTTTTAACAGATCAATACCAATACGAAAATATATCAAAACCGAGTAGTCGAAGGAATTACCAGTTAATAGTTATATCATTTTCAGCGTTAGGTTTAATAAGAGAGAGGAGTGTGAAAGTAGAGACGAGAAAGAACTATATTAAATTAGTATATATATATATATATGTATAATTACTCAAGAAATTCTCTCCTAAGCCTGTATTTATAAATCACTCTCAAGTCTGAGATTGATCTGTAAACGCCGTGTTCATTCTAAGATACATATCTAAGATATATATCACATATTATATGTTATGAATGAATACGTCATCTCGAGATCGGTCTTAGAGTTGAAATACGAGCGATAGTCCTCCTAAGCTACCAACACAACATGCTAAGTTTCAAGGTTAAGTAGTTTCGTCTGTGAAGAATATTATACATTTTTTTAGCTTCACGTATTTCGCATATAGTATAATAGGTAGAGGAAACCTGGGAACCTGTTAAGACACTCCGTTTCCATTAAGACGCTTCATTACTTTCCACTGAATTCTGGAGTCATTGCGTGTTGAGTGGCTGAACTCAACGCCGCCCTTTTGCTTCGTTGTCAGAACGAGGAAATGAAAATATTAAACATTTCATTTCCTGAATGGAGAACACTCCATTCTTATATAAAATCTTTTTCCCAAAATGTCTAAATATTATTTATATTCAAATGAAATAAGGAAATGGTTTCGATGTCCATTATATGGAACGATATAGTAAAATAGTTATATTTCCGCGGTCTAATTATTATATTATTTCATAACGCTGTCCTTGAATGCCAAATTACTGTCAAAATTAGAATTTTGTAAAAATATAGTAAATATAGTTTAATACAATATCTAATTTAATAAAAGTGGGTGATCGTGATCTAAATTAAAACATAAAATTTTCATATAATTAAATTTTCATAATTTTTATGTCGCAGCGTTGATTTCCACTACTCCGTTCTGCCACTTGGGCGTTACTTGAAGAACGGAATGTTTTCCTACGGTGGTATCTACCATAACGTATAGTGAAGACCCGCCGCTTCACACGCGATTTCTCTAATAAGGTGCAATGCCTATTCAGCTATAGAGTCAAAGGCGAAAGAAGATTTAACTAATACAAGAATTGAACCGGCTTCCCAGTATCAATTTAGATCACAACATCAACAGTCATCAATAAAACAATCAATTTACATGTAAATTATGATATTTCATCACTTAAGACACAAGAATATAGGTTAATGTACCGATTTGAATATAACATGCAAAGGTCAAAAGTCTTGTTCTCAAGAAAAAACAAGATTAATACATATTTTATGGAACTTAGATAGCTATAGCTGTCATGATGATATTATAATTGATCAGAGACAAAGATAACTATGTTTTTCCTTTTTTTCCAGATTCACATGTATAACCGTTATTCCGTTGCAAACTACGTTCCCAGTTTTGAGTCACTCCGTTCTCCATGCACCGCCCAATTTTGGAGATATCACATGTTGTAAGGCGTGGCGTGGTTACGACAGAAAATTAAGACGCGACTGGATGTGGGTTCAATCCCAAAAATTAAATATTTATTTTAATTTATTTTTCCATTTCTTCCGCCATTCAGTACGCAATGCTTCAGAATTCGTTGGAAAGTGGGAACCGGAGTGTCTTAGCACTAGGTTCCCTCTGTCTACCCTGCTGTGCGCAGGATACACCGCGAAGCTGATTTGTTTTGATTAAATATTTCATTCCTTCGAGTGGGAATCGAACTCACAGCCGTCGCATTTATACTGGGACGCTTGTGCTATTGCGTCACGACGGATTTTTATTATTTTCTTTAAATTATATATTACCCAGATATCATCAAGGGTGATGATAGTGCTAAAAGCGGCACTGCAATACAGCACTCCCTAATTTTTCAATTTAGACCATTAGTTCCCGAGATTGGCGCGTTCAACCACACAAACTACCACTTCACAGCAGTAGTACAGACAGTATGTAGGACGGTCACGTATCGCCATCACAGTTATGCAACTGTACACTTACGTGATACAGCCAGTTGTTTTCTATGGACTTTTTTAATATTTCGATAGCGTACCGGCCGCGGCCGTCCGTTTCGGTGATACGACGAAAATTTAGTTTTTATGTTTGTGCCAAAGTATATGTTGACTAGTCACAGCACGCTGAACATATATTTTGGCACAAACATAAACACATTTTTTTTGCGTGCACGTAATGGGTGTTCAATTTCAATTATCAATTCGGCGGAATGAAATATTTATTATTTAAATTTTTTCAATCTAGTAACAAGGCAAAGCGCGGCGTTGAGTGCCGCCACTCAAAACGCAATGTCTCGACAATTCGGTGTCTTAACACTAGGTAGAAAGCAAAAAAAACTAGTGCCAAGACAACAAAAAGGGGGTTTAATAAATAATATTTGTTGCCCCAAATGGGGTTCGAATCCATAATGTTTGCGTTTACAGCCAAACGGCGTCCCACAATGCAATGACAGTATTGATATTATTATTCATATCGATACCGTTTCGAGTTTCGGTTAAAAAATAATGTTTTATTCATACATTAACTTCAATAACTGTTTATGTATTAATATATCATGTACCTAAGATAGTTATTTATAATATGAAAAAATCTATATTTTAATTTATGTTAAGGTTTAGAAATATAACTCAAAGCGCGGCGTTGTGTTCCGCCAGTCAACAAAAAAATTACAAGTAACGCCAAATTCCCTTTATAGTGTGAAGTTAAATAAAAAATAAAAACAAATTGAAATTTATATGTTATGTTTTCTCTTTCTCTTTACGGAAAAAAGATTTTTTTTAGCTTCAGTTTCTGTTTGACCTGTAATCTTGTCTAGGTCTGGATTTTAGAACCAGACGTTAATGTAATATACGCAGTATACGATTTATATACTACTATATATTTGCCTATACTTTGTGCTTGTTTTGCTACATTCATCAGTTATACGTAGCTTAGGTAACTATATTTTTTTTACTTTCACGCTGTATCCCGCACATAGAAGGGCGGGCAGAGGGACCCGCCACTCTACACGCAACGTCTTGAAAATTGGACGGTGTATTGGGAACGGAGTGTTCTAAAACTAAGTTTCTTCTATGCCGCTATACGAGAAAAAGCGTGAAGCCACAATGTATATATAATTGAGCTAGGAAAGGCATGTCGGTTATTAGTTAACTAAATAAGGCTTGAGACCTCTATTAATATGACGTGTTTCGAATAAGAGGACACTAGGTTAAATATATAGGTTAGTATTTTAAATAGAAACTATTTAATAATGGCTTCAAGATTGTAGAGGTCATTGTTATATATTGTTAGAAGCTTACTTTCAGGGTTCGATTCTCAACAGCAGTAACTAGTAATTTGTTATTTCCTCTCTCTGGTAACAAAGCGCGAGAAAGTCAGAGTGTTTTAAAATTAATTTCGCTCTGGCTGGACTGTTATAAGCAGGATACAGCAGGAAGCTTTAAAAAAGTTTTTTTTTTCCAAAGTAATAAAGAAGTTTAGACGGCTTCCAAGAGACACGGGCTTGAGCTTGCTAGGTACGCTTAAATGTTTATATATTTAAAATAAATAATTAAAATAAACATGTTTTGTTAAAAAATAATAATGTTATGATAATACCATAAGACTGTTTATTTTATTTTAAGTTGTATTCAACAAAATAAAACACGCATGGTCTCCACATTATGCAGAGAACGGAGAATTTTTTTTAGGTTTCCTTAAGATTTTTAATTTAACTAGACAAATTCAAAAGTCCTCGTAATAGAGAATCTTATATCAAAATAATCATTCAAGTAGTTTTAATACTTAATATAGAATCCAATTTAGTAGATTTTTTCTTCTAGAATATGAGATAGTGCGCGTTGATTGACATAACTCAACACCGCACTTTATACTGTATTAGTTCTTAGCGTGAATTCATCATATCTATTAGACCTAACAAAACGTGTCCTAACTATGTAATTTTTTATTGTTAAAATTAACATTTTTAACTTCTTTTATCTACATTTATTTTTTTTAATAGAAGTATATTGTCAATATTTTAAATCTATTCTAATATATAAACCGGTTAATATGAACCGGAGATATAGGTGTATCGAGAAAGGGTGAAGGTCATTATCGACTGGTTTACAAGTAGCATAGCTTGCTATAATATCTACACAACCTGTAGCTTGCAGCTTCAGGTTCAATAATAATAATAGGTAAAAAATTGGAGATGGACCCGTTTTTTGTTATTTTCTTAGAAACTTCGCGAAATCCTTTCTCAGTGCTTACCTAAAAACCCCAACCTAAATATCTTATTCTGGTCGGTCTGTCTGTGTATTGTCAGTTAACTACTCCAACGTACTTCGAAGGTCATAGTAATATAATTACGAATTTAGAGAGAGCAGCTCAGATGGTGAAGATGAGCGTTAATGCGTATTTCAAAGACACCTACACTTGTGTCGCAAGTCTCAGACACCGCGCTTAGTTCCTTGCAACATAAAAAATCCATAGATTGCTAAATACTTTCTCGTATCTAAAACTGGAAAGAACTAGAATGGCATATGGGTGTCTTTCAAAAAATAAAATCTAATCAGCTTCAAGCTCTATTCCGCATACAGCAGGGTAGGCAGAGGGAACCTAATGTTAACACACTCCGTTCCCAACTTTCCGCCGATTTTTTAGAGGCATTGCGAGTTGAGAGGCGAAACACAACGCCGGGCTTTTCCATGGTGCAAGAGTGAAGAAATGAAAATATAAAGAAATGGGGATCGAACACACAACCGTCGCTTTAAAGTCACACCCATCTGCTTCTGCGCCACGACGGCCTTAAAAAAAACATTACAAAAAAAAGTAAATATAAAAAAAATGCAAAAATGCAATTTAAATAATCAATTCCCGTTGACCACACAAAGGATCGTATATCAAAAATACCAAGAAATAAATTTCAACGTGGAGGAACCTGTACAGAACAAAAGTAAGATAAATGATAAAGAGGTGAATGTATTGCATCGTGTACTGCATAATAAAGGAATGCATTTCCATAAGTCAAATTTGTATGGAAGAGGCTATGTATTGTTTGTTTGACGCTCTAATCTCAGAAACTACTTGCCTGGAGTGAAAAAAATCTTTTTCTAGTCAAGTTAGTCAAGTTTATGAGAGAAAAGGTTATGTGGTTACTCAATATTAATAATATAAAATCTCTCGAAGTACTGAAATTTGAAAAATCTTCTTCGAATTGAAAAATCCATGTATAATCCACAATTAGAAAAGAAAAATATTTTTTAGAAAACATATTAAAATTTGAAGGTAGCGGAATTGAAACCCACGCCTATAACAATCATAAAAGAATTTCGAAGTAGCCCGATGAGAACATCTGGCTTAGTTGGTCTGAGCGCTTGGAGGCGCAGGTTCCAAGAGGCGCAGTTTCAAATCCTGCTACGTAATTTTTTTTTAATTATTCTAAAAAATATTGAAATGACCTTTTTGTGTTGGACAGTCCATTTATCGAGGTATGCTATAAATCATATTACATCACGTTCATAGTCTTCAAACTGTACCTGCGGTCTGAGTTACCTCGAGCACTTAGAATGTGTCTTACATAACTTAACTATTGGTTAACCCTGTAACCCAATGAAAATAACTAAAAGTATATATATAATATTAAGGAAAATGTAATTTGGTTTGGTTTAGATAAGGAATGCAGCTCGGACTGAGGAAGTAAGCGGTAACGAGCACCAAAAGGGATCCCTTAAACTGACACATGGGCCACAAGTCTCAGGCACTGCTCTGAGCCCCCTACCCTGCAACGCGGTAGACGCACGGTAAATAAAAACTAAGTATTTTCTTTTCAAAACTAATCCATAATTTATTTCAATACAAGAAAGTAGGTGATTGTTTTAACAAAACAAACGAAAACTATATTTTTATATAATAATATGATAAGTTTGTAAAAAAAATTAAAAATGTTGTCACAAGGTATTACATATAATTTTGTGTCACTATCATTTTTTTGTGATAGTGAGCGTTAAATATCTATTACACGGTTCACTGAATATTAAATTTATATATATTGAAATTATAAGTTACGATTTATGTTAGCTAAGAGTTGAGCTTTACTTTACTTTTAGCTTATTTTTTTCGAAAAAAAAGGGAAAGAAAAGAAAAAATATCGTTCGTCGTGGCGTTGGGGTGACTATAAACGCGACAAGTTGTGGGTTCTATTCCTAATCGAGGAATAAAATATTTAATATTTTTATTTCTTCGCGTTATTCGCGAATATCGCCATGGAATTCCGCCACTCAACTGCTTGTCAAGTCGCACCGACTTTCATAGAAGCATAATCCACCGTGGCGCTGCCTGATCGTCACTATTTGTATAGTGAAATTATTTTTAATTTTTCGATCCAATTGATCGCCACGCAGCGCCCAATTTTCAAGATTTGCATTGCGTGTTGAGCGGTGGGACATAACGCCGTGCTTTGTGATGTTACCAGAGCGTATTCATTCATCACCTCAACTGAGAATCGAACCCACAACCGTCACCTTCACAATCACGTTATAATATAACAAAGTGAACGTTCCCTACAAGCTACTGTTGGAATAGTAAAAACCGTTTGGAAATACTGTGACCTCAATATTTGTATTGACAAGATTTTGTTTGGCAAGAGACAGCTTTAGTCATTTGCCAATGAAATATTACCTAAGTATAATTTTATAATGTTTTAAAGTACGCACGTATTTCTAAATAATGCTAAAAGTGTGCAATAATTATTAAATATTTAATAGAACAATTTATCAAAAAGAATGTGAAAAAGTTACCCGTAAATACAATATTTCGGCATTATATGGAATAACTGGGACGTCTGGGCAATGTATGAAATATGGATATGGATAGAGTTCGTAGGGATTGTCTTGAGCACCTCGTCCACCAGCCACGCGTCAAATAAATAGATCTTGGTGTATGTTCCTGTATTCGAGCCACAGATGTAGCGATTTTTGAGTGCACGTTTGGTTAGGTTAGAAACTTTTAAGCTTTAATAATAATATATCATACATTATCTACACGTTTTAAGTGTTCTATACTTTGCCGAGGTATTGTATACAATATCTAAAATTATACAGATTGCCTTTAGTATGTATATAGAGGCCGCCGTGGTATAACCGTAAAAGCGGCGGATTTGGGTTTGTTTTCCATCAAAGCGCTATTAAATAATTGGTTCGGGATACAGCATAAAGTGTCTTATTTGAGGGTATAAAATAAAATAATGTTTTAAAGTTAAAAAGGTCGTACGCTCTAAATTAATGAACTACTGGTTCAAATAAAAAAAAATGTATTTGTATTATTTTTGTATTATTTTGTATAGTACATATTTTGATGAATACACGATATCTTCAGACTTCAGCGGAAAGTGAATACAGGATGATGCTAAAATAAAAATTGACCCTTCCAAAACTTAATTCTAGTACTTTCACTTCAATACATTATTAGCCAAACATGAATTACGCCAGAGGTCACATTATTAATAAATGTGTATAGCTTATAAAGCGTTATACAACTAAATGCATTCTATTATTTTATTTTTGTAACTTTCATAATATCTACATATTTTATATACATTTTACGAAATTTTGTGACTTAACAAGACATAGAGGTTCACCATTATACCATATAATCTACGGTTGTGGTTCAATTTCCAAGAGGGAATTCTTTTAATTTTCTCGTTCTGGTAACGCGACAAAACGCGGCGTTGAGTTTCACCAATCAACATCATCAATATTTCGATTTTTTTCTGAAATTGGAGAACCCTCCTCTTTGATGCGCCTTAGTCGGGTAAAATTATAAGATACCGGACTGATTAACCTACACAGTCCAAATCGCGGGGCAAGTGCAGAACGGAAGTATCTCAACACTAGGTTCCCAGGTTCCCTCTGCCTATCCTACTATATTCACCATATAGCGTGCTATAAAAGGATATACGAATATGAAATGTACGTATCAAAACAAAATCTTCCACCCAAGTTGGTGATTGCAAAAAAACATTATATAACTCGTTATTGGCATTTAATATAACGTAATATGTGACACCTTAACCTACTTCGTACTAATAGTTGTATTGTAAACATGGCGGCCGTATTGTTTATACATCTTATTATTATCATTTACAAATTTCAAAGTGTTTAATGTAGTTGAATGTCACATGTTGTAGTCACTTACCTCCTATATTATGTATTTACTTACTTTATTTTGGTTTCTTTGTTTTAGTTCTTAAAAGTAGTTTTTATCTTTAGAAATCGTATATTTGATTGTAGTTGGTTTCGAACCTGCACCTCTTATATAGAGGTGTGAGACTCTGACCTCTATGCACGTTACGTACGTACGGTCTTCTAGAACGACCTCAAAATCCTTATATGCTTGTCACAATTTAGTTGTTTTTAGTATTTCTGTAGGGAGAATTTCAACATAGCTTAATAAGAAGGTATAGCTTTCTATAAATATTTTTCCATCCCTAGTCTTTAATAACACTCTAAAACAGCTTTTTTTCTTAGCTTTACCTTGTGTCCCGCACATAGTAGAGTAGCAGAGGGAACCTGGAAACTTGGCGTTAAAACACTCTGTTGCTATTAAGAGACTTCCGATCTCCACTAGCGAAGCGCCTCGTTACCAGAGCCAGGCTATGATAATATTCAATATTTTTTTATTTCCCGAGTGTCAAACCTATAACTGCCACTCTTACAATCAGACACTGTGCTTCATATTTTTTGCCAAAAAATCTATAAAAATTATATCCAACCTACTCCTACCCAAGGAACGCTTCGACTGAACCAACTGACAAAAACCGTCTATTATTACTTGACCCACTTACAAAACTTACATAATGTTGTGTAACGAAAGGACAATGCTTCCGATATGACAATAGGTTGTTATCTGACTGTAAGAGTATAGTATTGTTATTATATTTTGTGGAGAGATAAATATGATTTTTTTAGCTTCACAGTATATCCAGCATATAGCAGGATAGAGAAAATAGTGCTTGGATACTATTTATACGCTTTAAGTCGTCATTTTTTCTTAGTTCAACGCGGTACAACAGGCGCATATAATAATATTCTTTACGGAATATTTTTAATTAATATATTTGTTAATAAATTAATTTGAAGTGTTCAAATACAATTTTTTTTGTGAAAAGGTAAAATAAAAATTTTACAAAGGTGTATTTTATGTGGTAAAAGATGAATTTTAAGTTTAAAACAGCGGGCTTGATATGTAAGAATATAAATTCGGACTTCAAAACCTATTTACATATATATATATAAAACATCTAATCAATACCACTTCTACTTTATTGATTTAAATGAAATATTTAATATTTTCATTTCTTCGCTCCAGTAACGAACTAAAGCACGGCGTTGAGATCTGTCACTCAACACGCAATGCCTCCAGAATTCAGCGAAAAGGGAATAGAAGTCCAGCCATACGTGTTTTACCACTAGATTCCCAATGTCTAACCTGTGATATGCTAATGAAAATATTAAATATTTCATTTCCTGTGTGGGAATCGAAGCCACAACCTATCGCGTTTGCAGTCACACGCTTGTGCCTCTGCACCGCGACTGGCCCCATTGGTACTAAAATTTAAAACGAGAAAACACTACATATCGCCCAAACGATCTTGAGCAAGTGGCCTTTACAGATATTTTGAGAAATAAAATAAAACTGGATAGTGGATACGCTTCCGTCTTTTTATTATAGTTTATATTAAAACGACCACTTCGTAAGGTCACAAGTTAATTTCTCACTCCGTGTCTTTTTTATCAGTAAAATTTTTGATTACCATTTAATAAAATAAAAAGTTCAGTCGTGATTACAGGTACAAAGTGGGCCTGTAATAGTAAAATAAGGTTGTGGCATCGATTCCCACTCCAGAAAATTAAATATTTATTTAAATGTATATTTTCATTTCTTCGCTCTGGTCTCGTGGCAATGCCTCGAGAATCCGGCGGAAAGTGGGGAACGGAGTGTCTTAACACTAGGGTCCCTCTGCCTACCCTGCTCTGTGCGGGATATGGCGTGAAGCTGATAAGAAAATAATTTTCTACACAAAGTGGAATTTACTCGGGGCTAGAAGTTGAAAAAGTTATTATAAGAAATTTTTTAATGTCGCCTAGGATTAGGTTTTTCCCATTGACATATATAAATAATTATAGGAACCAATGAAATGCCACCTTAACCAAAGTTTTAAATTTGAGGCTATCGTGGCACAATGGAACAGCGTTTGACTGTCACTGAGACATTTATGAATTCGATCACCACACAGAAAAAATATTGTATTCAAATTGTTTTTATTTCCTCGTTCCATAGACACAAAGCGTGGCGTTAGTTACAACTCAACGCAATGACTCGAACTTTGAAGGTGGAAAGCAAAAAACCGAGTGTCTGGACACTGAAGAGGTAGTACCGCTTTTTTGCTTACATACTAGAAATTTCAATTACAACGGTTGGAAAATTAAAGCAGCATGGTAAGGGTTATAAAAAGCCCAAGCAAACTGTTACAGAGCTGTGGGCGATCACTAGTATAAAATAAAAAAGAAGGGACTTTTATCATACTCTATATCTTATAAGGTGCTATATACAAAATACGTACACGGCGTCGAGTAATTGTAGATATATTTACATATACAGTTGTATATATACCATATATTTATTTCTGGGCGACATTGGACCAAGGAATTTAACCCTGAGTGTTCTTTAGAAAGCTTTTTAATACAATAACAAAGTAGCTTTGTATAAAACTTATATGAAGATATAAACGTTATTGAATTTACTCTACATCTATATTCATTATATTATAAAGAAGGTGGAACAAGGATTTAACTGTACGTGACAGTTGTGGGTTCGATCCCCATTTAAAGGAGTGAAATATGTAATTCTTTAATTTCCTCACTCTGTGAGGAGACAAAACGCGGTGTTGATTTCCGCCACACATACAATGCTTTCAAAATTCAGCGGAAAGTGACGGAACGGAAATGTCTTAATGGGAACGGCGTATTTTAAAAGTAGGTTAAAATCAAGATATAAAAATAACTCATACAACCGTATAAAATTGAGTCTTCTCTAAAATCAATTAATATGCTCATAAAATAAAGTGAAAACATCATAAATGTTTAGTTTAATCGTTAAATTTAAGTAAAATTTGATAAAAATATATAATATTTTTTTCTTATTTTAACGGTTACCGTGTCGAATTAGCTAATTTTGACATTATATCACCGCACTTTTACTTGTAAAATTTTATATACGTTTAAATTTAAAAAATAACACAAATTGCGATAGTTGTGGGTTCAATCCTTTCTCAGAGAAATATACATATTTAATCCTTAACTACA
The DNA here is from genome assembly GCA_013421005.1 of Heliconius erato x Heliconius himera. NCBI lineage: Eukaryota > Metazoa > Arthropoda > Insecta > Lepidoptera > Nymphalidae > Heliconius > Heliconius erato x Heliconius himera. The sequence continues at coordinate 18,291 of JAATLQ010029571.1, read as the reverse complement.
TTTATGGGATAAATTTATACTTCAGATGTGATGTTTTTTCTTTAAATACTTACGTTCCCAGTGGGTTCGATTCCACTTGAGGAATATATTTTTTTAATATTTTTGCGCTAGTAATAAGACGAAGCGCGGCGTTGATTTCCGCCACTCGTCACGTAATATTTCGAAAATTCGACGGAAAGTGGGAAATGGAATGTCTTACCACTAGATTCCCTCTGCCTACTCTCTTACATGGGATACAGCGTGAAACTAAAAAAATAATAAGAAATTATATTAAGCTAAAAAAATTAAATTCCAAAAAACAACTCACCAAAATATCCTGTTTTTGTCACACACAAATATTCACTGTACAGTCACTTCACTTATAACATCTCTAAAGTCTCTTGGAATCGAACCAGTGACCCGTCGTCACAAACTAACTAAAATACATATCGTAATAATAAAACAATATATAAATCGCAATTGCGTACAAAACAAACTTAAAATAGATATAAAGGAAGTCTTTGATAAATTTCCAAACTACTTGAACTACTCCCGTTTCGTTTTTTACTTCTTGCATTTATTTAATTATCTGTGAAATTTTATGTGTTGAGTTTTTTTGAATGTTAGAAGGAAAGGGTAGTGATCTATTTAACTATGTCCTTTTCTTATAGCAATACACTGTATTTCTTTGTACAGCAGGACTAAGGTGTAAGCTAATTGCTATATAATTCCTAATACAAAGGAAGTATCTCACACGCACATACGGAAGTATCTCAATGGAATCGCACTTCGATTCCATTCAGATACTTCTGTTAATCCGTCTTAACACTACGTCTCCGGGTTCCCTCTGCCTGCCCTGCTTTGGACAGGATACAGCGTGAAGCTATAAAAAAAATCACACAATATACAGCATGCAGCAGGGTAGGTGGAGAAAACCTAGTGTCAAGACATTTCTTTCTTCACTTTCCATCGATTTTAGAGACATTGCTCATAGAGGCAAAACTCAACGCTGCGCTTTGTCTTGTTACAAGAGCGCGGAAAATGGAAATACTAAACAATTAACTCCCTCGAGTGAGAATTGAACTCACAACCGTTAATCTGTTAACTAATTTTGGACTTTTTTTGCGCATATATAATAAATAAAGAACGGGGGATATCTCGGATTATATAGAGATCCGATGTCGTGTAATGAAATAATGTAATTAAAGTGATAAGAACCTACCTGGTCTATCTATATTGATTAGAAATCGAACATTTTCCGGTATATCAATCAAAGTCAGTGCGAAAGGCTAGCCAATTATATGTTATACAAGATGAAGATGAATGTAAGTGGGATAGGTTGTGGGTTGAATTCAACCTCGACGAAATGAAATATTTAATATATTCGTTTCCTCGTTCGGGTAAGTCTGCAAGGAGCGGCGTTAAGTTTCGCCACTCAACACGCAACGCCTCCAGTATGTAGCGTGTTTTATCACTAGGTTATATAGATATGTGCGTAATGCAGATTGAAAGTAAGAATGATAAGTCACTTAGGTCAGAGACATTACGCCCTAGACTAGTCTTTTGCTCGCGCTTCGCGATTAATTATTATATTCTTCATATCGTTTTTGCATAATAAGTAATCAGAAAAAACCTAGTTTTAAGATCTCTCCACTTTCAGCCCGAAGTCTAGACATGGCCGCATTTTGTCTTTAAGAAAACAATGAAATGAAAATAGTTTAATGTAACCTACTCCGAGATGGAATCGAATCCACAACCAACACGTGAAGTTGACCGGTCTAGGAATCAGATATATTTCTACAGCGCCACGATGGCCTCGTTCTTAGAAAAACAAAATGATGGAAAAAATATCTAATTTGCAAGTTTATATATATATTGCATTGCATAATCTATATTTTTAGATTTTAAAAGTCAGAGGTCGTTTGATTTATGAACAAACAAGTCACTTTCGACTTTACTTCACCGCTTCAAACCCAAAACTATATCTGTAGTTCTACACAAATATAAAGTTGGAGTGGTTGTTCGCGCTAATCTCAGAAACTACTGATTCTAATTGAAAAAAAATTGCATTAAATAGTCCATTTATCGAGGAGGGGGCTACATTTAGGTTATATTACGGCACCCACCGTACATACAGGCGAAGCTGGGAGTAAAAACTAATTTTATATACAAATGCTCTTTTAATTAGTATACTGCAATTGTATTGTGGCAAAGTTTTGTATCGCATGGGCTGTGTGTTATATTTTCATTTAGGTTTACAGTTAGCAGTAAAGTTGGAACCGAAGGGGAACCGAAGTGTCAAAAAGATAACGGAGTTTTTTAACAGTAGGTTCCCAGTTTCCATCCGCCTTCCCGCTATGCACAGGATTCAGCGTGAAACTAAATAAATGAAACACAGCAATACTACTAATGTTACGAAAGACGCAATAAACAATATATTTAACTTATCACTTTAATTAGCAGCTCTAATGATAATTAATATTTAAAGGCTCATTAGAAATTGGTAATAAATTTCAATTACGAAACGGATGTAACGTGTTGGTTTTTTGATCTAGAAAATATTTTATTTCTTTTTTATTTTGGTAGTGGTTTTATACACTGTGTAAATGATTTGTGATAAGAGAAGCAGCTGAACGCTTTTTCAAGCATAGGAGGGTAGGCACATGGAATCTAGTGTTTTGAAACAAATTTTCGAGACATAGCGTGGTTAATGCGGAACTCAACGCCGCGTTTAGTTTACCATAACGGCAAAATCATTTCAATGAGTGGAGATCGACAATACTGCACCACGATGTCCTTCAAAACTATTTAGATAGTCATAAAGATCTTGATAGTAAGCCACTCATTACACTACAAAATGTCTGTAACATACGGACAAATAGACAGACAGTTATGATGAATTTCATAATCGTAAAACTAAAAATTATTTTATTATATATGTATTTTAAAGGTAATTTAGATTTCGTCTCATTTACTAACTGAATCACAGCCAGACAACTCACGGCCAAATTTACACAGCGTTGAACGCTGAAATGTGGCATGTAGATGATGATGTATGGGGAGTGTAAAGGAGCGCTAAGAGAGAATTTTCCAAAAATTCTATAAGAAACTGAGCGAAAGACCGAGAATAAGATAAAGACGTACCGGACAACAGCTGGTATTTTTATATGTTTAACAGGAAAACTATAAAAGAAATTTAAATATATATGTAAATACGTGTACATATACTGTAACCAATCGAGTAATAATTACCATCTAACATTGTAATGTAAGATTGCAGTAGTTTTAGGCAAAAGTAATAAAGTACTAAACGTAAATTATATATAATAAAAATATTGTTATTATACAAAATTCCCTTCAAACACAAACATCTAACGTGATTAGAACTCGTAACCACTATACTAATATTCTTTCCAGCTCGTTATATTCTGACTATTATAGCAAGGTGGGCAGAGAGAATCTTATGTCAAGATACACCTTTCCCTACTTTTCGCCAGATGAGGCATTTCGTGTTAAGGGGCGAAACTCAACGCCCTTTGCTTTGTTACCAAAGCAAAGATATGAACATATTTTAATAAATAATAATTCATTCCCCCGAATGTGAATCGAAACCACAACGGACACACGCTTGTGCTACTGCGCCATGACGGACTCTAATAGTTATAATAACAGGAAAATTTATTATATTATTCATTTGTGTATGCATGTATTTTAAGTTTCATATTTATATAGAAAAGAAAAACGATTTAATTTCTATATATAAAACCCTTCCAGTGACTGACAGACAACTCACAGATGAAATTATTGGATATAAAAAGTTGAAATTTAGAATTTAGGGAGGGTGTGAGCTTTTCAAGGAAAACTTTTTCTAAAAGCTCGCATACTCCCTACATGACTACGAAGACGAGAAAAAAAGATTTTCTATTTTGCGTCATAAAGCTCACGCAAGCAAATTTGCGGACGACGTTTAGTTTTTAATGTATATCCTCTAAAAAATAGAAGCTTACTATTTTTTGTAGACAGTGCTAGTGTCTACAAAAAGTATGCCACATAAACTATTATATAAACTACGTACATACATAAATATATATAAGACTGTTTTGTATATATTATAAGTGCAGCGAAACGTCGACACTAGAAACGAATGTGGCAATATTACGCGAAGGGAATATAAATTTAAATATATTTGTAACAAGTGGTTTTTTTTATTCATATTATTATTTTTTTAAATGAATAAAAAGATTAAAGTAAAAAAATCGAATGTTCTCGAACTACCTACCAATTTGATTTGTAAAAGTTGTTTTGTTTTTAAAGAGTAAAAATGGTATTACATTCAAATTTTGAATTATATTAAAATTCTAAGTTTTATATTAAAAAAATAAGAATAATATCTAAAAAAAGCAAAATCTCGCAGTAAACGCCTACATATACATATATATATATATATATAAATTCAAGATGAAAACGCACTATAATTAGGTAACAAACGCACAACAAGAACAAAAAAAATTGAATACTATAGAGAAACACCCTATACATATACAGTCAAATACTAAACCTTGTAAAGCACCTGTATACACTAAACACAAACTATATAACACAAAACATAGAAAAATACACAGAAATCTGTGTAGTGTAACTAAATCAACGACCGCACTTTCAAACGGCTGGTTGTGTACTGACTGTAGAGTGGGAGGTAGGGTGGCCATGAAGTTGGAAAGGCGAATTAAATTAATACGTGACTGTATGCGGATAAACAATTTTATATATTTCGAGGATAAAAACTAGGTACTGTATGTGTTTGTGTATTAAATTTTTGCTGCATATGTATGTATGTTTGTACGTTTGCAGTTAAAGAAGTGAAGTCTTAAGATTTTTCTTTAGTGATGTGATAATAAGAGATAAACACTAGCGATTCTATAATGCAATATGTTTTTAGTTTTAAAATAAACAAGATACATTTTTACATTATGTATAGGTATACATAATATATATAATTCCATATGTAAAAGGATAGGTAGAGGAGACTTAATACTAAGAAACTCCGTTTCTCAAAGTTATGTGGTGGAACTTAAAATTCTTGTTAGCAAAACGAGGAAATAAAAATAAAAAATGTCCTCCAGTATGACTGACACTCATTAACATCATGTTCACAGACAAACACTGTATTGCTGCGCCATGATTTGCTGTGATGAACGGGTCCAATATAATGAAGAAATAAATAATTGATAAAGATAATATTAGGTTTAATCTCTCCTTATCGCTGCCTTAAATTAAAATATGAACTATGAGTTTCACAGTACTAACTAATCACCAGATTGAAGAAAATAGTCACTAAAGTGACTATAGTAGATCATATATTTATTTGATTAAAATTTCTATTCTGTGCTATGAATAAATATAACTAATTCTCTTGAGATATACATGCGGTCAATGAAGTGTTTTCAACTTTTTATTAATACGAGTCATTATATGATGGGTGACCATTGTAATTTGTTTTTTATAATTTATATGATTTTTTAAAAAAATAATAATAACATTTGAAATTAATAGAAAAGTTTCATGGTGAAATAATAAAATAATATGTATTTTTTACGGATTGGAGACAATATAGAAGATATAAAGTTCTCCTTTTTATATTCTTCTATTTACTTATTGCTTTTTTCTTTAATTTTCACCGAACTAGATAAATTGCATATTAAAGGACTGCCCTGAAGTAAACTTACAATTGAATGTTTCACTGAGTTTGACTTAGTTTGACTGAGATCAAAATCTCGAATCATAATAAAAAATCATCTAAAGATGATCAGCTGCACAATAATGGCCTCAACAACTAGCTTTCAACTTCACAACAATTATAAATCACTAAAACAAAGAATTTTGCACAGTAAAAAAAAAGAATTAATTGCAAATGTTTTTTCCGTAACATTTTTAAGAAAATCTCTGTTAATGTTTCCCTACACTCTCTAATTTACCAACATGCCAAATTTTAACTTCCTCAGTCAGGATTTACAAAACTACTGGTAGTATCGTCTGACCGTTGTCTGTCAGTCACTTAGTGACGGAAGACTTTTCATATATCTATACTTAGATTAAAATAATAGCATATACCATTAATACACAATAGAAACGAAACAGAACAAACTATATACCAAAAGAACTTACGTGAAGACGGTAAAAACTACTAAACATAAAAAAACTACTAAACAGGGCTATCCTGCATAACTTCACATTATATGTCACCTACATATTGCGTGTTGGACAAAGCCGACGCTGCGCAAGAAACTTACTCGCACATTAACATAAATAAGACACAGATCGAGTTTTATTTTAAATGTTATGAAATTATTTACGCCCTCGACGCCTAGTTGAACAGCACCCGAATGTAATGTACAGGTTGTGGGTTCCATGTCCCGTCCCGATGAATACGTTATTTCCCCGCTCATGAACATATACATTTAGTATTTTCATGTCCTCGCTCTTAAAAGGAAGGAAAGAGGCGGCGTTGAGTTCCGCCACTCAACACGCAATGCGTCTAGAATTTGGCGGAAAGTGGAGAGTGAAAGTAGCCATAATGTGAACAGAGTGTCTTAACACTAGATTCCCAAAGCAAAGAGGCAGCGTTGAGTTCCGCCATTCAACACGCAAAGCACCTAGAATTTGGCGGAAAGTGGAGAGTGAAAGTAGCCATAAAGTGAACAGAGTGTCTTAACACTAGATTCCCAGATCATAATATATAGTGACGTACGCTTCATACTATTTGCTCTATGGACAGTACGTGTTGACTGTCATTTCCTATATCAACATCCTATATTTACTTCCTCACTGACTTCCTTTTTGAGCGGAATCGGTCAAGTTCCTTTGGAAGTCACGCGAACTGATATACGGCTACAAATTTATATTCTAATTAGTGAACTTAATGACGTGAAGAAAAGAAAGCTTTACAGTAGTATTGTGTTTTTATAACAAGACAAAATAAGCAGAGTATACAGAAGGAACAAAGTCTTAAGACACTTCATTATCCCACGCAATGCCTAAATTTTGAGACAATGCGTGTTGAGTGGCGGAACTCAACGACTTTGTCTTATTGCCAGGGTGAGGAAATGAAAATAATTTATTTCCTCCATTGAGAATCGAATCCGCAACTGTCGCGTTGACAATCCGTACTTAATCCTTAACTGGACTTAAAAACTTCCATAAGGAAGGTCAGGGAGTGTAGGGGAGCGCTAAAAGGAATTCTCGAAATTCTTACGAAAAGTAGGAATTTCCATTTTACGACTAAAAGTGTACACAACGACTAAAAGTGACTAGTTAATAATAAACATTTCAAGTGTTAATTACTGGATTATGAGTGGTTTTTATAAAATAGAATTAATAAATTTCATTTATATTGATGATACCAACGTATACTCGTACATACCCCAGGAAGTTAACTTTCTAGTAATGTTTGTAATGACAATATTGTTTTATTACATAATATATATGTGTGTAGTTATAAGAACTGAAATTAATTTTTTTAAACGGAAAATATTTTCCATTTTAGTTTTAATTGACATATTAAATTTATGTAGTGTAACAATAATTAATTGAGACAAATGTTAGTTTTTGGTTAATTAGTAGTTGTACTATTGGAGGTTAATGTTTGTAAAATGTTCTTTATTTTTTTAGCTTTGTGTTATATTCCACGTAGCGGGATAGGAAATAGCGGCAAGCCGTTTTTTGATTGGCAAGAAGAGGGTAGGTACACAGTGTTCTGACACTCTTTTTGCCATTTTCTGTTCGCTTCGTCTATCAGAGCGAGGAAATAAAAAGACCGGCACCGCATTTATAACTCTTTTGGTGTTACACTGGTCCGGGGGCGATGGTCTGATCACTTACCATCAGTTGACACGTAATCTCGTTTGCCTTGTCTTTTCCATAAAAAAATTATCTTTTTAATAAAAAATAAATTATTTAACCGAAAATACATAATTAATAAAATATTATTATAGTTCAATTCAACTTTGTTTGATTCAATTAATATATTTACAAATAGAACGTTGAACGTAAAATGATATACAGCTTGGAACAAGTTCTTAATTACTGCAAATCTTAGTCTCGAATAAAAGACTTCAACGCGCTCACTGCTCTCAAAAAGTGTTTTAAATTATTTCATTAAGGGTAGAATTTTGGCTGGCCTGGATCCCTAGCCTATATATAAGGAAGAAGTTCTTTTATATATTCAATTTTTTTTTGTCTACGCCGACATAGCGCAGTGGCAAAAATGTGCGACTGTAAAACGTGATGATTGTGAGTTCGCTTCCTACTTAGGGAAAAGAAATATTTGATGTTTTCATTTTCTCCCCTTTGATACCAAGGCAAAACGCAGCGTTGTGCTCCGTCATTCAACACGCAATGCTTTGGCGGAAAGTGTAAAATGTAGTGTCTTAACACTATATTCGCTCTGTTTACTCGGCCATATACCGAATACAGAGTGAAGCTATTTATTTTATTTATATAATATTTAAGAAAAAAATATGGATACTATAAAAGTGATAGTACTTTTTAATAATCTTTCGTTTCGTTAATCTCTCCGCGATTGTTTTACACTATAAAATTCTTTGTTATAAATTATAGTTACTGCACCACAATGGCCTCCTAAAGTGATTTCATTAAAATTATTTGTAAACTAGCGGCCTACTCGCGGCTTTCCCCGCTTGAATTACATGATTATTCATTTAAGAAATATAAATATTACAAACAGCCTTAATTATTAATTAATTGATTTGGATAAGTACTCACGATATTACTCCACAATTTAAAGTAACTTTAAAAAAAATACTAAAAAATACTAACAAGTAAAGCTTATTACACTGTTCAAGAATATTTAGATGATAAACATGTATGGAATTAATGTCTATTGAATGTGATGCAGGTTAGCTGCCAGATAATGTAATAATACCATTGACTTTGAAAAGAGCAACTGTTGAGTTTCTTGCCGGCTCTTCTCAGCAGAACTGCCTTCCGAACCGGTGGTAGCTTGTTTTTTTTGTTTACATGTTCATTTGACGATTCAAAAGTG
>JAATLQ010029567.1:6997-28477 GCA_013421005.1 Heliconius erato x Heliconius himera | reverse complement strand
TCATACCAGCGCGATTTCTATATAACATTCGCTGGCAAGCTAATGCCTTGAGTTCATTCAAATGACGATAACTTTTTTTTTAATGAACCGATTTTGATGAACCAAACTTTAGAACCTAAATTGAGTTAAAACAAAGCAATTCGTGAAATTTTCAAGTAAATCGGTTCAGTAGTTTCAGAGAAAAATGCGGACAACAATATGTCGACAGACAGACAGACAGACAGACAGACAGACAGACAGACAGACAGACAGACAGACAGACAGACAGACAGACAGACAGACAAGAAATTAAAAAAAAATCTTTTTGCTTTCTATTAGTCTTTTTAAGTGTCCCTCTATCCATTTCAGTCAAAATTACTAAATGTACAGACAAAATATTTTTACTGTCTTATTATATATAGAGATTAAACATACGCGATTAATCCGATTAAACTGTTTAATTTAAAATGTGTAATAATCGTGAATGTGAAAAATCTTATTAAATAAAATTATTTTTTAAAAAAAGTCTATAAGGATTATTATCTGGCATAGCTAGGATATACGTTAGAATTTATACTTCATTGAGAATTTTATGAATCGTGACCCAAAAGACTTTGAAATTGGATATCGTCCAAAGGGTATCTTGAGATACTGCTGTGTGGTTAAAGACTACGGGTAAAGATTCGTGCGGCGATTCATTCCTAATAAACGTCCGTCGATCGCAGAGGTCATGCTATTTTTCCTTTCATTGATGTGGGCCATTTGTGTGAGAAACTACTTCATTGTTCACATACTGATAGATTTGAGAGTACTTTACTATTGGTTAAAAAGGTTAAATTTTCTCTAAAATAAATAAAATTTCATGTTGATTTTAAGGTTAAATTGTTACTAGGCTTAACATATTTCCCAAAATGCCGGAATTATACAACCAAATCATATATTGAACTTAAAGCTATCGTGATCAAATACTTTTAAACTGCACTACAGTGTCAACGAGGTCTTGTTATATTTTTTACCAATTAATAAGTAAAACAAATTTTTGCAAACATTAAGCGTATTTTATCTATAAGATAGTTTTGACTTACTAACGTGATGCCATTCTAAATCGATTTGTAGTCGATTTAGGCCAAATACATTGTATAAATAGAATGTATATAATATATAAATGAATCTTATACAATAATAATATTATTTTAAGACACTCTGGTCCCCATTTTCTGTTACATTTTGCTTGGTCGGTTTGCCAGGAATTTGCCAGGAGGCGCGGGTTCGAGTCCCGCTACGCTCATTTTTTTATACGTTTTCTAAATAAGTATGAATGTTACATGTTTAGTAGAGTTGGGTGTGGGTCCATTACCTACTCGAGAATAAATTATTTCCATTTTCTCGCTCTGGTAACAACAGAAAGCACAGCGTTGGGCTCCGCTACTCTACACGCTGTCTCTCAAATTAGGCGATGCTTGGGAAAAGGATTGTTTTAACACTATGGCTCCTCTATCTATACGGGATATAGCGTGAAGCTAAACACGTATATTATAGATATACATATTATAGTATAAAAGAGTAAAAAATTACCTACAGTACGTGATATATTGACTATTACTAAACTAATTTTAGTATATTCAGTCAGAGTTTTAACGTAAATACGAGTACTAACTAGTATTGGACAATAAATTAGAAATTCCAAAACACGTGAACTTCCGAACTTCAAACACATTTCAGGTAAGCTTCAATGGCATATAAATTGAATGGGACGCGTCGTTCAGAGATAGGAGGACTTATCACAGCTTATGTTCAATTAGTTTTTTTTTGTTTTATATTCAAATTCAAAATGAAATATATTTTCAGACGTTTTTATATTTTAACTAGTTTTACTTTTTCTACTCTTAACAAATTTTGAGTCAAGAAGGTAACTTTGGGTTCAGGTGTAGTGGGTTACGATCGATTGAATTGCGATACATCGAAACGATTTACATAATGTAATATAGACTATAGCCTGCCTCGATAAATGGACTATCAAATATAAAAGGGTTCTCATGGCGCAGGGGTACACACGTGCGACTGTAAAGGCGACGGTTGTGGGTTCGATGTACACTGGAGAAAATGAATTATTTTCATTTTTTCGCTCTGGTTAGATGATATACAATTTAACAGAAATCTGACTAAACAGCTTTTGGTCAGAAAAGTCACTGCCTATCCTGCAAAAAATTTAAATTGGAGAAATATTGATCGTTCAGGTCGTCGTGGCGCAGTGACACAAGTATGCGACTGTAAATGCAACGGTTGTGTGTTCGATTCCCATTCGGGGGAATGAAACATTAAAGTTTTTCCATTTTCTCGCTCCGGTAACGGGATAAAGCGCGGCGTTGTGTTCCGTCACTCAGCACACAGTTTCCGGAGAATTCGGCAGAAAGTGTGGAACGGAAGTGTCTTAAGGAGAACGGTGTGTCTTAATACTAGATTAACAAGTGCCCTCTGCCTACTCTGTTAAATGCGGGATTAAGCGTGAAGCTAAAAACAGTAAATAAATTGTTATGTTACAGTAAGACAAATATTATTTTACATTTTAATTAAATATGCATTCCATATTATTATGTAAACAAAATATACTAATACTACACGATACTGTTCCCAACAAATAGAAAATCTTATTCTAAATACAAGTGTCTCCAATGATCAAACAAAGGCAATTTACTTAAATAAGAAGCAATTTAGAATATAACAAAAGAGAACAATATCACTTTTACTTACTAAATTTATTCTGAAATTGTGAATTCAATAGACATTGATAAGTTTTTATTACTTTGATGTACTTATTGAAATTAACTATAGGAGTCTAATAAAGAATCCTTACAATATTTGTTTTTATAGTTTTTTTTATTTAAGTAAATTACTTGAAGTACTATTTTTTAGGCCAGTCGTGGCGCAGCGGCACGAAGTGTGACTGTAAAACCGACTGGTTGTGGGTTCGATCCCCACTCGATGAGATGAAATATTTACTTAAATTTATATTTTCATTTCTTCGCTCTAGTGTCGAGGCAAAGCGTGGCGTTGAGTTCCGCCACTCAACACGCAATGCCTCCAGAACTTGGGGGAAAGCGGGGAAGGGGTTAACATTAGGTTCCCTCTCCCTAACCTGCTGTGTGCGGGATACAGTGTGAAGCTGATTCTTACAATTTTTTCTATTTTATTTTTTTAGGCTGCGTTGTATCCAGCCTATAGCAGGGTAGGCAGAGAGAATGAAGTGTAATGCCACTCTTTTCCCTGCCTCCGCCTAATTTTCGAGACATTATGTGGTTGAGTAGTGAAATCAGCGCCACGTTTTATCTTGTTACCAGAACGGGGAAATGAAAATATTTCTGTACGCTTGTACCCCTGAGTATGCGAATTAATTTAAATAAATAGGAAACCAACCCACAACCATCACGTTTACAGTCAGACACTGTGACGCTGCGCCACGACGGCCTGACTGTTTTTATTTCCTTGTTCTTATGCGACAAAGGGCGATGTTGTGTTCCGCTACTCTAAATAACAAAAAGAGCGGAGTGTCTATACACTAGGTTCTTAATAGTACCTTGTTAAATGCGGAAAATATTTCGTTTTCTACATAAAAACAGAAAACAGAGAAACAAATTCCCTGCAAAGAGCTCCCGCGGCGTTGGAAATCGACTTTTGTTTGGAAAATCACAAACATTTTCAATTTCAAGTAATAATGGAACCCTGTTCACTATTTGTATGCAGTTTCATTTTCGTTCTGTACTTACGTAAGCATGGCTTTTGATGTTAAAGTACTTATGTGTGTTTGTATCTACGATACCGTTGCTCTTCGTGTGGTGTGTTAAATAAATTGTTTTACTTAAAGTTCTATAATGTCAAGCCAGCGAAGTAATGCTTTGGTTGTGGGTTCGATTTTTTTCCTCGGATTTAATTATTTTCAATTCGTCGTTTAGCTAACATGTGTGCAATATCTCGAGAATTAGGCACAAAGTAATAATAATATATAAGTTTACTCTATACTAATATTATAAAGCTGAAGAGCTTGCATTAATTTCAGAAACTACTGTTTCAAAGTGAAAAAGTCCTTTTGTATTCTTTTTCTTATCACACGCTGTATCTCGAACATAGTAGGGTAGGGAGACTCCGTTTCTCATTTTACGCCGTAATCAACGCCGCACTTTGCCTCGTTACCAGGACAAGGAAATGAAAATATTTCATTCTTCATAGTGGCATGCGTGTGCCCCTGCGCCACGACTCCCTCCAGAATTTATAATTCTGTAAAGTTTTACGGGGTAGGTAAAGAATTGTGCTAACCTAAAGTTCTGTCTAATTTTTGCGTTGATCATCTTACCAGAGAGAAAGGAAGAAGGGATGATAATTTTTCCCTCGAGAGTGCATCAAACCCACTATCATCACGATTACAGTTAACCACTTCCCGTGTACGCAACAGTAAATAAACAAAATAAATTTATAAATTAAGGCCATCGTGACGCAGAGTCGCTAGAGTCGCGGCGGTTGTAGGTTCGATCCCCACGCGGAGGAACGAATGATTAATTATTAATATTTTCATTTTCTTCGCTCTGACACCAACATTTAAATATTACATTTAAATAATATAAATAAATGTATAAATAAATACTAATTCCAAGTTTTCAAATAAAAATTTAACTAAGCTTATTAAAAGTTAACATTATTATAATTTATATTAATCTACTTACCGAGTCAGTGTTCCTCGCCGTGGAAGCGCAACGTTCCATTTGGACTTGGGCCAAATAAGTTAATGTTTGATAAGCGAAGGTTGAATTAGCTTTGTTTTGAATTTACTTCGGACGTATAGAATTTTGTGTACGGTATCAAGTTCTTTGGGAATGCCTTGGGAATAGTTTAGTTGTTTATGTTTAAATGTTTCGTAGATTTTGTTGTATGTGAGTAGTTGCAACGTCTGTAACTGACAGTTTATGGGTTCGATTTCTACCCGAGTACCGCCATTCATCATGCAATGCTTTCAGAATTCGGCGGAACGTGGAGAGTGGAAGGTATTATATGCTATTTATAATTTTGCCCTTGTCAGTTCAGTGGCGCAGGAGCACAAAGTGTGACTGTAAAACCAACTGATTGTCGGTTCGATCCCCACTCCAGGAGATGTAATATTTACTTAAATGTATATTTCCATTTCTTTGCTCTGGTGTCGACGCAAAGCGCGGCGTTGAGTTCTGCCACTCAAAGTGGGGAACGGAGTGCCTTAACACTAGGTTCCTTTGCCTTCCATGCTGTGCGCGGGACACAGCGTGAAGCTGTCAGTTCAGTTCCTACTCGATGAAAATAATTATTTTTCTCGCTCTAAGTAACAAGATAAAGCGTGGCGTTGAGTAGCTTTTGCAATGTTTACGAACCATTGAGCCGAATGTAGGAAAACAAATAAATAAATAAAAAATTATAGGAGATGATTAAGAGTTCATGATATTGTATTTGTTTTAATCGGATTCAGCATTTTTTAATTATCCACATTTCGATATCTGTATATTATCTGTATATATGTATAGATAAAAGTGAAAGTAATGTTTATTTTGAACACTCATATATATAAGGCTCGTTAGCTCAGTAGGTTAGAGTGCCGATATGACATACTAATTGACCATCGGAGGACGAAGGTTCAAATCCTTCACGAGCCATTGTTTTTTTTTGGTTTATTTTAAATTTAATTCCCTTTATAGTATCGAAATACGCATTTTTTGCAATATAAACGGCCATATCTTTTTTTAAGGAAATGTTGGAATACATTTCTGAGGATTTTTTTTTAGGAAATCATGGGGCTATATAGATATATGGGGTATACTCAGATGAGTATATGGTTTGAATTTCAAGTCGATATCTCCAAGTATTCCTGAGATAAAGGCTCTCGACAGACAGACAGCATAGTGAACTTATAAGGATTCCTTTTTCCTTAAAAGGTAAGGAACCCTAAAGAGGCTTGAAGATACAATGGTTGTTCAATGAGTACGCATTTTATAAGCATATTAACTACATTATTTATTTATAAAAATATGCGTGCTGTTGTAATCGCAACAGGTTGTGGGGATTCAAAGAAATGAAATATTTTATATTTTCATTTGTTCACTCTAATGTCGAGGCAAAATGCGGCGTTGATATCCGCTGCAAAACATGCAACGCTTCCGGAATTTTGAAGAAAGTGGGAATCGGAAGTGTCCTAAAGGGAACGGAGAATCTTAACAATAGATTAATAGGTTCCCTCTGCTTGCCTAGCAAGCTAGCCCTGCAGTGTAGCTAAAAATAAATAATACGGTGGATTTAAAAAAATATTTTAAATGCGTTTAACAATATTTTTTAGCTGTCGCCATGGACCAGCACCACAGAGACTGACTTAAAACGTGATAGTTGTGAGTTTAGTTCCTACTCGAGGAAAAGTATTATTTTTATTCTCTGGCTCTAGGTAACAAGATAAAACGCGGTGTTGAGTCTGTAATTTGGATGAGACGTACATAAGGCCCGTTAGCTCAGTAGGTTAGAGTGCCGATATGAAATGCTATTTGATCATCGGAGGACGAAGGTTCAAATCCTTCACGAGCCATTGTTTTTTTTGGTTTATTTTTAATTCATTTAAGACAACTCTTATAGAAGAAGGCTTCAAGATGAAATATTTACTTTTACAGATAGCTTGTGCATTGAGTACATATTTTATTTATTGTTATTTTTTTATTTCTTTTTTATTATTTTATTATCTGCTTTGTTCATAATTTTAATTATAACTATTACTTTAAAGGTAAAAATAAAAACTTTACAGATTGAGTTTTTTATTCAACCTCACAATGTGTCAATCCAGACTTTTGAAATAACAACATTAAATACATATTTACATTGAAATGTATTAAATTAGCTTGAAAAGTATATGTTATATACGTCGCCAGTGGATCATGATATAATTTGCCATTAGTGAACTGATTTACAATATAATATATACATGTTTGTTTATATTTCTATTTAGGTAAGTCGTGGTACAGGGGCACAAGCGTATGACTGTGAGCGCTAATATATAAGGTTTCGAGTCCAAATCCGAAATGAAATGTTAAATATTTTCATTTCTTCGCTCTGATTTTGAGTACAGTAATAAAAAAGGAAATACAGCGCTGAGTTCCGTCACTTAACACACACCACTCTATACATATAGAATTAGGCGTAAAGTGGGAAATAGAAGGTTTTCATTATCTCATTATTATCATTACACTATCACATTAGGTTTCCAGGTTCCTACGCCTACTCCGCTACGTGCGTAAGGAAGCGATTTCTAAGCAAACTTTGCATATGGAAAACGTAGACGTTTAGAAAAATCTATTAAACATAGGATATATGTACACAAATTAGGTTTCTAGGTTCCCTCTGCCTACCCTGCTAAGCACAGGATTCAGCGATTTCTAAAAAAACTTAGAATTTGAAAGGGAAATGGAAAACATAGAGTTTTAGAAAAACCAATTCAAAACAATCGAACAGTATATAAGTAGGTAGCTTCATAGGTATATATTGGTATATATTGTATACTTTGATCAACACTCAACAAGGCACCAATTAAGAAAATGGCTTAGATTTAATTAGTCAAGTTTTCCTTCCTCGTACTCTCTCTCACTTGTTTCGGATTTTGCAGGAAGCGAGCTGACGTAAGTGGAGGTTAAACAGTTAACCAGTGGAAATGATGAGGAAAGTTTTTGTGATTTGCGTTTCAAATTGGATTGTTATGTTGCAAAATATATTTGGTTTTGTTAATTAGTTCTTTTCTTACTGCTTACTTATTTATGCGGGATGCATGTGACTCTCTCGCATAGGGAAAGGGAATCTGGGAACCTTCCTGCCTTCCCGTTTTCCAATTTGTGGAGGCATTGTGTGTTGAATGGCGGAACTCAATTTCGTCTTTTGCGTCGTTGCCAGAGCGAAGAAATGAAAATGTTGTAGTAACGCTTGTACCCCTGCGCCGCGACAGCCTCTTATATGAATTATTTAATTAGCTTCACGCTGTATCCCGCACACAGCAGGGTAGGCAGAGGGAACCTAGTGTTAAGACACTCCGTTCCCCACTTTCTGCCGAATTCTGGAGGCATTGCATGTTGAGTGACAGAACTCAACGCCGCGCTTAACCTCGACACCAGAGCGAAGAAATGGAAATATAAATTTAAGAAAATATGTCATCTCCTCGAGTGGGAATCGAATCCATAACCAGGCGATTTACAGTCACACTTTGTGCCGCTGCGCCATGACTGGCCTCATGAATTATTTCTATGTGAAATATATTTTCAGTTTCACAAAATTACTACTAAATAAATGTTATATTGAATTAGGAACTTTCGGTGTTCGGGTCAGGTGTCGTATTAAAAAATTATAATGTTATTAGACCACGAAAGTAATTCAGATTAGTGAAATTGTGTAGTGCAGTAGTTTCCTTCCGTCCGTATTCACTTCGAAACTTAGTTTCAATTACTAATAGTAAGAAATATTTGGAAATATTAATAAACAGAATAGAAAAAGAAGGAAGAGGAGTGATATTGAGGAATGATACGTTAATAATAATAATAAAACACAGTAAAACATTAGTATTTTCTCTAAGGTACCTCTACGTGTTAGACCTGTGTCCCCACGCAAGCCTTCCAAAGGACCGGGTTCTTTTGAATCCGAGAACTACGAAAGAGAAAAATAATAATAATAAAAAACACATCTTTAGTTAAGAAATAATTATTTATAGAAAAGCCAGAGGCCAGGCGTTCAATTATAAATTGTTAACTGTTTTATAGGTAAACTTACTGTTACAATACTCATTTTTACGAGAATTTTATCTATAATCAATCCTGCACAAGTTTTTCTAATGAAAGTAAAAATAAAAAAGACGGCCCGTGAAGGATTTGAACCTTCGTCCTCCGATGGTCAATTCGTATTTTATATCGGCGCTCTAACCTACTGAGCTAACGAGCCTTATGACTGAATGTTTAAAATAAGTAATAGTGCTTTTGGAATAATGACATCATCGATAGATATCTAATTCAGTAAATTAAATAAATTTAATACTGATAGACTGAAATTAAAATAATTTAATATTGAGGCCAGTCGTGGCGCAGGGGCACAAAATGTGACTGTAAAATCGACTGGTTGTGGGTTCGATCTCCACTCGAGGATATTAAATATTTATTAATATTTATATTTTCATTTCTTCGCTCTGGTGTAGAGGCACAGCGCGGCGTTGAGTTCCGCCACTCAACACGCTACTCTTAACACTAGGAGTAGTCGAGAGTAGGAGAGTCTTAACACTAGGTTCCCTCTACCTAGCCTGCTGTGTGCGGGACACAGCGTGAAGCTGTTTTTTAGATTTTGATAAAAACAAATAGATTATTATATAGTGTTTGTTATCCTTATCTAAATTCTAACCACTGTATAATACTAACTATTACTAATTAAAATATGTATGTATATAAAATAATAATATTGTTCTTAATTTGGAAAATTATGATAGAAAGAATTGTTTACTTTAAAAAATCCTTTTTGAAGTTAACAATTCTTTCTAGGTTATTATTGCAACTATGTTTTTCGTTTTTTATTTCTGCAAAGCGTAGCTTTTAAGCATAAGACGTTCTCTAAATGGCCGGACTATGAAGAAGGGAATATATGTGGTTGAAGATTACACATATTGCACGCTTTAAACTATACACATCTTTTGAAGTGTCCGTAAACAGTGACAGAGATTAACAAATTTACTTATTTTCAGTTTTCTGCATTTAAAATTTTCAAAAGCGTTAAGTGATAACTGACGATTTATTTAAATCGATATTTAAATCGATTAACCTGCTTCAGATATAAGCGTGCGCAAACACAAGACAGACAGACAAATAATTTAATTTAAAGTCATTTCAAAAGCTTTAGGTTCTATTTCTGCTCTCAATAATATATTTTCTCATATATTATTTACATACAGGCAGCGATTAGTTGTAATTTTGTTATATATACTGGTACGTGTAGATATAGGCCTAATCAGGTATTCCAGTCAAACCCGCGTCACAAAGTTGATCCTAACTCAGTTTCCGTTTGACTTGCTCCGGTGTATAAAGGGTGTTCAATTAAAACTTAAGGCCCAAAGAATACAGTATGCATGACATTTGCTAATAAAAAATGTCTATTTTTGGTAATATAAAGATTTCATATAGAATGAAAAAATAGTATCAATTTTGACTAGGTTCATAATAATAATATAAAATGTTGTTTCTCAGCACCTGAATGAGTCTGGGAACCTAGTGTTAGCATGCATTAAGATATTTCTGTTTTCGACTCGATAGGACAATGGGCAAAAATGTATGGAACCTGTGATTCCCCTCCAGTAGTAATAAGATGTATGTCATTGGATAGGTACTCCCACACATTAAGGCACTTCTGTTTTCACTTTCCGCCTCGAAATTTCGAAGAACTGCCTATTTAGTGACTCAACTCAATGCTGCGCTTTGTCTTGTTACCAGAGTGAGGATTTCATTTCCTCGAGTGGGAATCGAACCCACAACCGTCGTGCTTACACACGCTTGTGCCTCTGCGCCACGACTGGCCTCAATTATTACAATAATTGTAATAGCGTGCTACATCTTTGTATGACACATTGCGAATATAAAACGCTTTAATGGTAATTTATCCCATATATGTAAGATCGATCAAGAGAAAGAAGCTTAAAGTTGTTAAATAAAAGGGCGTATGCCATCACGTTCCGCATCGGTTTTTTATCGTAAAACTTGTTGAGGTTAACACAGGACGTGAAGTGAATACTATATATATATATTTGTATTTTTATTCTTTTTTTTATTTTTATTAGGAAAGCAGAGAGATTGTAGTGATACAATCAAAGCAGAGAGATTGTGAAGACACTGGTCTACAATTTTTGCGAGTTTTAGATATAAAAAACGTGCATGTAGAATTTGCATGTAGATTAATATCAATAATTGTAGATTTATATCTATAAATATTTTGAAATAAAAAATGGATATGAAGGTATAGTTTAATTGCACAGAGCACTTCCCAGTACAACAATTTATAAAACTTATAAATTAAAATTTTTAATAATTTTTTATATGAAATGTCAATAAATTATAATTTTTCAATTTTCTTCTTTGTGTGTATTGTAAGTTTTCACTTCGTGCTTAAATTTCATAATAGTAGGTCCACGGAAAGTTATAAATACGGCAGAAAGTAGGGAACGGAGTGTCTTACCACTAGGTTCCCTCTGTCGACCCTGCTGTGTGCGCGATACAACGTGAAGCTGATTTATTTCTGATCAATATTTCCACGCAATCTCGAGATAAACGATCTTGAAACCAACAACAAAGTGATCAAGGGTTCCTATTTTACTTTTTAAATTACGGAACCCTAAAAAAACCCCACAAAAGCTCCCCATCAAGCGCACAGTAACGGCCGAAGCGAATAAATCGCTTATAGTTAAAGTGAAATTAACATATTTAACGACAAAAGAGTGCCACCGGTGATTATTTAAAGTGTATCGAATCAATATTCATTAAACATGAAATTGCGAACTGGAGAACTGCCAGATGCGGACAGCGATTATAGGTACTGTAGGTACTGTAGGTGCTATAGGTACTGTAGGTACTGTAGGTACTTGTATAGAGTAATGCTTAATTATTTATTCTTAAATTGGCTAGCTAAGGCTGTTATGGACCTTGGTTATGTTATTATTTCTTTGTTTAAAGAAAATAATTATAAATTAGGGAACAGACAGACAATCTAGAGAAACTCCGTCGATCACTTTTCATTTAAATCTTCTTAAGTACAGTACTTAAAATATTGTATTGAGTTGACTAAAGAAACTTAGCTCTAGACTTTGTTTGAACTTATTAGAAAAAATATTCATACTATTAGGTATGTATGATTTGGTATAATCCACATCTCCAAGCAAATTACAATGGTGTCATTGGTATTCACCATTCACGAAATAGCTTAAAAAAAGTTGCTTTGCTTTTTTGATATTTTTTTCCCCATAGTAGGGTAGGTAGGGTAGCTAGAGGGAGCCTAATGTTAACACACTCCGTTCCTTTCCGCTGAATTTTAAGAACCACTGCTGTTGAGGGGCGGAATTGGACACAGAGCCTTGTTAATCAAAGCGTAGTATAAAATAAACTAAACGAGGCAACTATTATTATCTCGAATATATACTCTAAAAATGCTAAATGATAAGCAAAATTATTATGCATAAACGAAATACAGTACCAAATGTCATCAGTATACGAGGATCACCTCCACCTCCACCTCTACCTCCAGCTCCACCTCCAGCTCCACCTCCCCAAAACGATAGAACTAAAATTTAAATTTCAAATTAGATTTTTAAGTATAAATTTTTAAAGGTAGTAGCTAGTCATAGAATTGCTAATATCCTCAAGAGTCTGTACTGAAATCCAGATTCTCGTTACGTTCAAACTCCATTAACATAATGTGTCGCTTTACTGTAAATTATCCAATGATATTATTTGCATCATTATCATTATTTTACATATTGTTGTCGTTTTCGCCTGAATGTTAAAATTTTTATCGCAGTCGCCCAATTATGTGATAGCTGTAATGGGTTATTTTGTTTTGATAAATGTCTTTTTGGGGCTGGAGTGGCGCAGTGGAACAGCGTCTGGTTGTAATTGCGATGATTGAGGATTCGATACTTGGGGAATTTGATTTATTTTCATTTCTCGGTTCTGATAGATAAAATGTGATGTTGAATTCCGCTATTAAACATGTAATATCTTGAATTCAGGCGAATAGTGGTGAACAAAATAGATTATCAACTGACATGGAAACGGATCAACTTGTTCATTTTAGTTACCTCCATATTATATTTTATGTGATTTTACTCTAAGGTAATACAACAATAATCAATATTTGTCCTGCAGAAGCAAGCATTCCGTGCAATCTATAACTTAGGCCTTAAATATTCCTTAAGGTTAAATTTTAAATATTTTATCAAAATCGACGATGTACATAATAGTAATACTAGAAATAGTTTTAAATTTAGCGCACTTGTAACTCAAGTGCATCGAATCCATATTTTTTTTATGAGACAATGTACGTTTTTACAACAGGATCTCATAAAACATCCTCTTTCTTTAGAAAAATGAAGTATGTAACTTCTTATTTTGAGTAAAATTATTTGACTTTGACTTTGATAGGACAAGACCGACGTAAGCTGATCGAAATGTCTGGCTCATGAGGAACCGTAAAATTTTAATTGATAGATTTATATACGTTTAGAGGTTGTTAAAAAAACTTAAGACTATTTATATATATTACTTGTATTATAATTTTTAACAAAAAAAATACAGACTTCCAATAATACACTAAAAAGTGAAAAATAAATTTACTAAACATAAAGTAAAACCTACTTTGATTTCGTTAAACAAAAATAATTAAATTTTTTTTTTATAATTTTGAAGTGGGTGTCAAGCTAATGCTACAACAACCTTACTACAATATCAAATTACTAAGCCTGTTTCTTTTACTTAGCACCGACTTCAAAATTACTTTCTAATTTAAAACTTATGTGATTTTTTAAAAAATCATCAAATTAAAATGGGACTAAACATTAAGCACTTTTCAATAGCTTTCAAATAAAAAAGAATCATCAAAATCCATTCACCCATTCAATAGTTCTGAGGTAAAAAACATAAAAAAATACAGTCGAATTGATAACCTTCTTTCATCTTACAGAAGTCGGTTAAAATATACCTGGTTGAGGCTAGACAATACCACCTTACAACAAGGATGTCTTTAAAATTGGGTGGTACGTTTCATTTCTTAAATTTTAATAGGGTCATATTATACTATATACAATGTCACTTACATAACATTATAATGATTAAATAACTGATCAATTACAATGTTAAAATAACCAATTATTTTTAATATCGCTCTATTGAAACCTATCTAACAGCCTATCTAAGAAAATCAAACACGACGACGAAAGTTTTAAAAAAGGCTTATTTAGAATACAAGTTAAACAATCTGGAACATTCTAAAACTCTATATATAAGCATTTCCAAGACATTTACAGTCTACTCTAAGAGAGAAAAGAATATCCTCCGGCCAAGCTTTATAAGATATTATAGACAGTAGAAACTTGGGGCAAGTTCTGCCTGGTGTCATAACTTTTATAATGGAATTTGTGGGACGTCCCGTTACAGATATTGACATTTAGATAGATATACCTTGAGTTTAAACTATAAGGTTTTTCTTTATAACTTAGTATACGGATAATTTATAGAGTTATGCTGCTAATTTATATTTCCATTTCTTGCCTGCCTCCAGATTTCGGTGGAAAGTGGGAAAAGGAGTGTTATAACACTAGGTTCCCCCACTGCCTACAATGCTGTGTGCGGGATACAGCGTGAAGCCGATTTAATTTTTTTATAAAGCTACGGCGTATGTAATTTGGTGCTGCTGTGAAATCTCTCAGTCTCGAGATGAATATGTTTTAAACTTTACCAGCCACTGTGTAATTTACAAACATTTTGAATAGTTTAGTGGGGTACTAAATCTGTATGACGTGGAGCGATTTGCAAATCAAAATGTTAGTATTCAAGATAATATATTTTCAGTTATATTATGGTTTTATTAGAGTTAATACTGCATAAAAAGAACATAAGTTATCGCAATTGGGACGGAGAGTAGAGAATGGAGTATTGACATGAGGTTCTCTTTGATAGACGATTTTTTAATCGTTTTGTCTTAGAAATCTCATATTGAAATAAACTGATCCCCACCTTCAGCCAAATTTTCGAGACATTATCTGTGTTACCATAGCACGTAAATAAAAGTAATTCAATCCTCCAAATGGCAATTAAACCAACGACCTTTACCATCAGATACACTACAACAACCTTCAAAATAAATAAATCAATAAAAAAATAATTAAATCACTAACTAAAAATGAAATAGAAAATAGAATATCCAAAGCATTATTGGCGAGTCGCTATGATTTCCGCCGTCTGGCTCAAACGGGCACTGCATATGACAGCCGACGGGACTCCGGAACGCTCTTTGCATCGACGGCGGACTGTGACACACCAATCTTGTAAAGTAGTGCTCAATACACTGTGATATCTATTTCTTTCGCATTTCTGGTGATAAATTAAATTTTAAATATTTATGTTTTTAATTTTTAGATTTACTCTGTAATCTGTATATGGAAAGGGAACGCGGGAACCTAGTGTTAAGCCACTGCGTTTCTAATTGAGACACTTTCGTTAATCACTTTTCGACAAGTTCTCGAGACATTGCGTGTTGAGAGGTGGAGCTCAGCGGCGCTCTTTGTCTTGATACTAGATCCAAGAAGTGAAAAATATTAAATATTTTATTCACTCTAGTGGTAATATAATGGGTTCTATATATACGGATATGGGTATCCGTGGTATTTACAGTGGCACACTTGTGACTCTGCGCCACGACGATAAAAATAATTGAGAATTATCCAAGTAGTATTTGGACATGAGTTCAGTCAGACAGTTTTTTATATGGGTAGGGGCAATACTGTGTATATAAATATAATACCATAAAAATAATACGTAGCAGAATATTTTATGTCACAAAGTCCTAAGAACTGCTATAGCATCAAGAGGACCATTCACTTAGAAATAAAACCTTGAAAAACAAAATCTTGCCAGAACAATCTACAGTGATATAAAAACTAGTATAAAAATAGCCCAAAAACTTATTTTTATAGGACCCCACTCAATATTTTCTATATTTACTGTACTTCTTTCTACACACTCGACTCTGCGTTTAAGATATATACACTAATATTGGGATCTGTAGGTCTAATTCAGAGTTACGTGTGTCGCCTTTCAAATATTCTCTACAGTGCGTTCAAAGAGTCGTGGCCGCCCTGAAGTTAGTAATTTAATTATTTTAACATTTATTTGTACTTCTCATTATTTTCTTCCCAAGTGAATAATGGGTAAAGGCTAAGAAAATCTTATTTCATAGAGGCCACGACTTGTCGATTGTACTGTACTTGAATACCACGTACACGTACACGTAGATATAAGAGTGAAGCTGATATGTCGCAATCAGTCCTATTGTGGCTTGAGATATGAAAAACATGTTGTTATATACTTTTATATAGACTGTATTGAATTTAATGTTAAGGAGTATAATAAAATAACTTATTTCATAAGATGTCACTCGTGGCGCAGGGGCAGAAAGTGTCACTGTAAAATCGACTGGTTGTGGGTTCGATCCCCACTAGAGGAAATGAAATATTTATTTACATTACATTTATTACCTAGGTGCTAGCACCTAGGTACTAGTAGTATGTAACAAAGCAGAAAATTACAATAAATAAAAAAATATTCTGTGAAAGAATTATTTCCATTTCTTCGCTAAGGTAACAAAACTAAATGCAGCGTTGAGATCCGTCACTCTCAACGAAATGTCTCAAAAATTAGGTGGAGCGTGGGGACCGGAATGTCTTAACAGTAACTTCCCTCTGCCTACCAATCTACATGCGGGATGTAGCGCGAAG
Source organism: Heliconius erato x Heliconius himera (assembly GCA_013421005.1). Classification (NCBI taxonomy): domain Eukaryota; kingdom Metazoa; phylum Arthropoda; class Insecta; order Lepidoptera; family Nymphalidae; genus Heliconius; species Heliconius erato x Heliconius himera. The sequence continues at coordinate 11,952 of JAATLQ010029567.1, read as the reverse complement.
GTATAGGTTTTTACTTGGTTTTTGGTATAGGTTTTTACTTTGTTTGGTTATAATATATTACGAATTATGTATTTTTTTTTCAATAACTCAATTTATACGTAGCCATTTATAGAAGTTATTCTAATTCTAAATAAAAACATAGTCATCGAAAGGTTCCCTCCATCGAGTAAGCACGCGTCGCTGCCCATGATATCGACATTCCAATCAATTTTTCGTGTTGCCCGTTGGTTTTCTATTAGTTTTTATTTAATAGAGTATATGAATATGTTTGAGACCAGACGTAGCCCAACGGCACAAGTGTGATTGTAAACGCGACAGGTTGTGGGTACGATTCCCTGTCAAGGAAATGAAATATTTCTTATTGAAAAAAAATATATATTATACTAACAAAAAATATATGACGATAAAAAGACCAGAAAAAAAGCATTTTTCCCGCATAGTCGATAGACAGAGGGAACCTAGTATTAACACAGACATTTAGAGACATTTAGAGACAATGCGTGTTGAATCGTTCTCGACGAAACGGTCGAAAAATAATTTATATATAATCGTTCCCCCGAGTAAGAATCGAACTCACAACGCGATTACCGTCAGACCACTAAGCCACGACGGCCTCACGATAAAAAACTTAGGTTTTTTATAGGTAAATACTGAAACTAAATATCCATTTAATTTCTAATTTACACAAATTTATTACTACTATACAGTGGTAGCCCTGTATGTACATGATGTTAGACGGTTCAGCCGTAACCATAAGCAACGTTGTATGGAAGGGTCAATGGTTCGTTGGCGATACCAGCGTCGTTTACTAGTTTTACTGCCGTCGAATAGGCTGTATAGAAAATATATATATATATTTTTATTTTTCGTAACTTCACGTTGTGTTCCCCACGTAGCAGGGTGGGCAGAGGGAACCTAGTTATAAGATACTCCGTTCCCCATGCATCGTCCGATTTTCGAGATATTGAGATAAGTGGCGGAGTTCAACATCGTGTTTTGCCGTGTTGCCAAAACAAGGCAATGAAAATAGTTCATTCTTCAAGTGGAGTCGAACTAACAATAGATGAGGAGATGAAATATTTACTTAAATGTATATTTCCATTTCTTCGCTCTGGTGTCGAGGACAAGCGCGGCGTTGAGTTCTGCCACTCAACACGCAATGCTTTCAGAATTCGGCAGAAAATGGGGAACGGAGTGCCTGAACACTAGGTTCCCTTTGCCTACCCTGCAGTATGCGGGATACAGCGTGAAGCTGATTTTTTATTTTCATAGCCATAACTTCGCTTTGAACCCACAACCACCGCGAACTCTCTATATACTCACATAATATTCAATATAACAGTTAATAATTAAGTAAAACCGCAGTGCGTGTGTTCAAGCTTATTGTTTTCGAATATTACAACTTCTTAGGGAACTGGCAAAGTTTTGATTTATGCTTCCATTATGAGTCAGCTAAAATATAATACCATTTCAATGGCCGTTCTTCAAGGAATCGTTCTTCTTATGTTTATGTATTTGTTTGTGTGTTCGTATTGTTGGAACGTATGGTGGCGCAGTAGCGTTACTTTGTAATTATATACAGACTGTAAATTCGAATACTGAATGTGGGGGTGTGACTTTAAAATACATATTTTTTTTGTATATCTTAAATAAAAAAAATACGAACCCAATTTTTTAAATTATTGTTTAGCAATTATTACAATTTCTTAAATACACGTTATTTAAGATAGGTTAGTTAGACAGTTAGTGCAATTTTTGTGGATGCTATTTACTAACTGAAGAACTACTACCCAATGAAGAGAATTAAAAAAAGCTTATATTTGGCCAGTCGTGACGCAGGGGCACAAAGTGTGAATGTAAAAACCGACTAGTTGTGGGTTCGATTTCCACTCGGGGAGATGAAATATTTCCTTAAATTTATATTTCCATTTTTCTTCGCTTTGGTGTCGAGGACAAGCGCGGCGTTGAGTTCTGCCACTCAACACGCAATGCCTCCAGAGTTCGGCAGAAAGTGGGGAACGGAGTGTTTTAACACTAGGTTCCCTCAGCCTACCCTGCAGTGTGCGGGATACAGCGTGAAGCTGATTTTGTATTTGTATCATCTGTCATTAAAAATACATAAAGCACACATAATAATATTTTGATATGTCACAGCAGAAAGTGGAGATTGGAGGTATATTTCACAAGATTAAATCGTTTTTAATTCAAAACGCATATACTAATATGTATATTTTTCCAACAAAAAAAATCTAATAAAGTACTTATTTAGAAAACCTATAAAAATTTGAACGAGCGGGATTCGAACCTGCGCCTCCTGGAAACCGACCAGGCGCTCTAACCACTAAGCCAAACGTTCTCATCAAGCTACGTCGAAATTTTTATACGCTTGTTACAACTTATTTATGTTGTTAGCATCGCTGTAGGTTTCTTTCCTAAGTGTGGAATAACACTTTAAAAATGTTTAAACAAAAATCTAATAAAGTAGTTTTAGCTATTAGCTGTATTATATAACTCTTTACGCTTAGAAAATTTATGAGAATATAGAAACCTGTCTGTAAATTAAACGAGGTATTTCAGTCATTCATTTTGATTCTTTGTCCTTTAATGTTATGCGTGCATTAAACACATTATACTTACTTTGCTTAAAACATTGTTTGAAAAAAGGAAGAAATTAATACAACAAGTGCTTTTAAAGATAAAATGTAAAATGAAATGAATAGTTTGTATCGTGAGGTCGTAATCTTACTTAGAAGCCGGACTTATCGCTTGACCGAGAGAAATATGTGTAGAACAAAGAAAACTTTTGTGTTTTCTCGGCAAAGTTCTAACTTTTATAGTAATTAAACTTTCGAGTTCAAATTGCTTGTACAATATATTTTTATATAGATATGGAAGTTAGACAGGTTCGGCCTCATATGGAGCACTGTTCTCATCTCTGGGCTGGTGCACCCCAGTATTAGCTTGACCCATTTGATCGCATACAAAGTACAGCTGTTCAAATCGTTGGGGTCCCAGTGATCCCTGTGATCTGTGCAGGGCTTGACACATTCGCTTTGCAAAGAGATGTCTCCTCGCTGTGCATTCTCTACTGCATTTATCATGTGAAGTGGTCTGGAGAACTGTTTGACCTGTTACCTGTCGCCGAAGTTTCTAACCACTCAGTATATCACAAACTCAAGTATCATCCACACTATCTCGTGACACTCTACGTGGCGGGGCAGTTTCATAAGAACTATCTACCACGCCACTCAATTGTGGAATGGCCTAGCTGCGGCAGTGTTTTCAGGTCGATACGAACTGGGTACCTTCAAAAGACGCGTCTATCTCCACCTTAAAGGCCGGCAACGCACCTGTAGCTCCTCTGGTGTTACACGGGGTCGTGGGCGGCGGTTATCACTTACCATCAGGTGACCCGTACGCTCGTTTGCCTTGTCTTTTTCCATAAAAAAAGGCAGAATGATTCAGAATCTTTTTGAAACAAACATGAATATATATACAGGAGGTAGCTCGATGGGTCAACGGTGGTTTAGAGTTAGGGGGTCGCAGTACCTATCCAGTTTACCCAATCTATGTTTAGTGATTTTCACTGTTTCAGCAGATATTTGGCAGATTCCGATTTTAAAAAAAAGTCGGAATCTTAATGAAAATTGGCAAACACAGCCTTACTGTTGGTTCCACGCTCGTGGTCTTTTTTCTCAACAGACCTCAATAATAGGCTATTCTTATTGTTTAATATTTTTAAACGATATATTGGTCTATAATAGATTCTTAAACATTTAGAAAAATTTTATCTAATTTTTTTAGGGTCTAAAGCAAAAAAAATACTGGTGTTTTTTTCAGACAAGTAACTTCAGAAACAATTAGAATTTGTTTAAAATAATCTCTGAAAGTTTCATAAGGCTAGCTTAAGAACAATATTAAAAAAAAAATACTTGAATCATGAAACAAAAAAAAAATATTCTTATTACTAGAATTGACTACTTTTAAATCGATTTGATTAGGTATTTACTTATGTGTTAGCATTTTTTACCAGTCAACTATAGTTATTTTTATATTGTAAAGTTATTTGCACAGGCCTAGAATTGATTAATGAACTTGGCTCTTAGTTAATATTAACATTCACAGGTTGTAGAAAAATATTTCTCCGTTTTTTTAGAACTATCTTAAAATACAGAATGCACAATCATACTACGTCACAAAGGTATCAATGTAATGGGAATAAATTACTATATTTGTGGTCTTGACATAAAAAAAAAAACTATAATAACCGTTGAGCACTAGATTTATAAACGAAGTTAAACAAAGAAATAATTTATCAGACTGACAAATTAATAATTTTTCAGTTACAATCTATTTTGTCTGTGAGCTTTTTTATCTGTAATCAGATTTCGAAGAAAATTTATTTATGTAGTGAGGCCAGTCGTGGCGCAATGGCACAAAGTGTGACTGAGAACCCGACTGGTTGTGGGTTCGATCACTACTCACTCTTACTTAAAATTTATATTTCCATTTCTTCGCGCTGGTGCCGAGGACAAGCGTGACGTTGAGTTCTGCCATTTAACACGCATTGCCTCCAGAATTCGGCAGAAAGTGGGGAACGGAGTGTCTTAACACTATATTCCCTCTGCCTACCCTGCAGTGTGCGGGATACAGCGTGAAGCTGATTTATTTTGTTTATTTAGCTTCACGCTATAACGAGGCCGTCGTGGCCCAGGAGCACAAGGGTGTGACTGTAACGCGACGGTTGTGGGTTCGATCCCCACTCGAGGAAATGAAATATTTACTTAAATTTATATTTCCATTTCTTCGCTCTGGTGTCAAGGCTAAGCGCGGCGTTGAGTTCTGCCACTCAACACGCAATGCCTCCAGAATTCGGCAGAAAGTGGGGAACGGAGTGTCTTAACACTAGGTTCCCTCTGCCTACCCTGCTGTGTGCGGGATATAGCGTGAAGCTA